>VZTD01001444.1:493-13167 GCA_013397725.1 Rhagologus leucostigma | reverse complement strand
GGGGAGGTGCCCATCCCGGAGCGGGTGGATGGCTGGAGGAGGCTGTGATCCAGTGGGAGGCCCGGTGGAGAGAGGGCCCTGCTCCCAGGCTGGAGCAGCCTGTCCTGGGAGGGCTGCACCCCGTTGCAGAGTGACCCACGCCGCAGCAGTTCGGGGAGGACTGTGTGCCCGCGGGAGGGACTCAGGCTGCAGCAGGTTTGGCAGGACTGCTGCTCCTGAGAGTGGACCCACGCTGGAGAAGTTGATGGAGAACTGTCTCCTGTGGGAGGGACCCCATGGCGCAGCAGGGGAAGGACTCCTCTCCCTGAGCAGTGGAAGGAAATCTCAGTGATGAACTGACCAAACCCCCATGCCCTTTCCCCTGCCCTGTCGGTGGGAAGGAGGAAGGGGCTGGGGGAAGAAAAGGTGTTTCAAGGGCTCATTTTACTTCTCATTATCCTCCTCTGACTCTGTTAGTAATAAAATCACTTTGTACCCCTAAGTTGAGCCTGTTTTGCCCTTGGAGAGTTTTCTCCCAGTCCTTATCTCAAATCATGCCCCCTTCATTCATTTTTTTTATCTCCTCTGCCCAGCTGTGGCAAGGGAGGGTGAGTGAGTGACTCTCGTGGGTGCCTGGCATTGGGCCAGTGTCAAACCAGGACAGTATGAACAAGCTGGACCTATTATTTTGCTGCCAAAAAAAAAAAGGCAACCAAAGGAAGAAAATGGCAAGAGTCCTCAGAGCCCCAGCACCTCGCGCAGCATCAGGATGATCTCTAGAACCACTTGCAGCTCATGTGCATCACCCGTCTGTGCCTGTAACTGTGCTGTACATCCTCTCCAGGCTTAGCTCTTGATACCTTTAAGGACCCCTGCTCTGGGCAGAAGATAACATGGAGAAGAAAAGCAGAGGATGCACAACTCACATCTGGACACAGCCTCTATCCCGTCACACTCATCTTCCACCCGTCCTGCGAGCGAAGCAACCTGGGAACTCTGTGCCTAGATGTGACTTTGTACAAGCTGAAGGAGGTCAGCAGGACATAGAGCATCACAGCCCTCTCCCACACCACTGACTCCCCCCTGCTCATGGCTACTTGTATCACAATTTGCAGGAAATTGGTGTTTGTCTGTCACGATACCGCA
The DNA here is from genome assembly GCA_013397725.1 of Rhagologus leucostigma. Taxonomy (NCBI): domain Eukaryota; kingdom Metazoa; phylum Chordata; class Aves; order Passeriformes; genus Rhagologus; species Rhagologus leucostigma. The sequence continues at coordinate 12,042 of VZTD01001444.1, read as the reverse complement.
TTCCCAGGCAAACAGCACACGGCTTTTACAGCCCCAGCACAAAGCAGTGATACACCTGACCATGCCATGGTGGGCACGGCCTGGGAGGTGCAGGGGCTGCTGGGCAGGCCAAGCAGAGAAACACAGCCAGGGAAAAACACTGATGTGAATTTACTTACTCCCTGATCTCTGTGGTGTAATAAAAACAACTAGAGATGACTCCCAGCTGTCAGAAACAAGTCAGTCATGCCCCAATGACCCAAACAGGATTGTCATTCATGAGGCACCACTGGGTTGATCAGATGTGTTCCATCTTCTAAATTAAATTGTACTAGTAAATACCTTGCATGAATTTTGAGATGTCTTGAGGGTTTCCCCCCCTCCAAGCTGAGGCACTAAGGTCTGCACCCGAGTCATGGGGGGTTTCCAACAGAGCAAGTACATCACTTGCTCTGCATCACTGCAGCTTTGCAGGGCTGCACTGCACAGGCCCAGCCCTGCTCTGGCCAGGAACAGGTACAACAAGCCAAGAGACTTTCCAAGACAACCAGCTACTGACCTACGCTTCAAAAAATTACATGCTTATTTCTGAAACCAGCTCAAAATCTGGACTCTTAACACACTTGATTGGTGTGCAGGTCTGTTTTCTATTGAGTGTTTAGATCTGGGAAACATGACTTTGATTAAAAATGGGCAACCCACCAACTGCAGAGAATTTTCACATAACTGCCTGGCAAAAACAAACAAAAAAATAGAGCTGCAGCAGTTATTACCATTCATCAAAACTTCTGCCATGTTCCCTGAGGAATTGCCTGTTTGCCCCACCTACACCAGAGAATGCTCCTACATCTGGGAGCTCAAGGTTAAGAGCAACTGCCACAACACAGAGAAACATGGAGAATCCAAGATTTTACCAATTCCAGCTCTTTCCACTGCCTACTATACACATGTTTTGTCTTAGCGGATATTGCACTCCAGTATCTTTTGCTTCTTCTCCCCTTTTCCTTTAAACAAAACCAAAAATCAACATTCCCTTTGAACCAGCATAGTTATGGACAGACGGAAATAGTGACAGGTGAGACCATTCACAGACAACGGGTCTGATCCTGCTGCACTTCACGTCCATGACAAGAAGAGGCAGGGCAGCAGAGAGCAGCACACGGCCAGGTTAATACACTTTTGTGAGCAGGGGAAACCACAGATAACTGACAAAGTTTACTCACTCAAAGTTTACCCTTGCTCAGAACCATTTCATCAGTGATTATTTTCCAGTCATTCAATATTTGACCCGAACAAATGGATTTAGTAGGAATTTCGCACCAGTGAAAGATAGAAAACCAAGATCCTGCTCTAACTCTAACACTACTGAAGGCAATGTCATACCCACCAGGCCAAGAAAACAGAACCAAGTGACAGGAGAAGAGCCCTTGGTTCTCTCATTTCAGCCAAGTCCATGTTTGATTTATTACATTCACTATCATACTTCTGTCACCTGGTTAGAAATCCCAGAGAGACACACAAAAAGGAGCCTCAAATTACTCACATTTAAATTTGGGACATCCATGAACTGTGTTTCATCAACAGCTGACCCAACCACGGACCACGCTCAGGACTGGCCTTACCTGATGCTCCCCAAAACCCCCGGGTGACAGTGCCAGCACAGAGAGAGACTGAGAAAGTGCAGCAGGACCACCCAGCTCCCATCCCGGGACCTTCACCCCTGGCATCCCTGTTCCCTGCACGCCTGGGCACGAGCTGCAGCACAGGAGAAAGGTTTGTGCCACGACCACCAGAACAAAAGGGTATTTCCCATGCCTGGGAGAGGCCACAGGCTCTCCACGGACCACAGGAAATGTGATCCAAGCCAGCTGAAGCATCTAAACATGCACAGCTGTCAAACTGCATTTAGGAATGGTTTTTTGTTTCTCTTTATTTTAACTTTGAAATTTTCTAATTTTTTCAAGTGACCACATTAAAGGAAGAAAACATCTTGTTTTCTCTTTCCAGGAGTTCTGAGGTGTCAGAAGTGAAACAGTTCACCAATTAAATAACTGTTTGGATGGCTGGGAAACAATGAAAATCCCTGACAGTTCTTCCACAATAGCCATCTACTTTCCACAAAAACTCTAAATACATTCTGAACCGAAACAAGCCTTGTTCAGCCAAATTCTTAAAAGAGCAATGTTACAGATGAGACGTGACCTTTTGTAACCTCTTAAATGCCTCCTGGTTGTCCATTTGATCCACTCCCTATTTCAGGACAACCTATGATATTAACATTCTTTACACTTGCACACTGCCTTCCCTGCACTTCTCCCAACATGCCCAAACACACACATTAACAGGACACCAGATGCATTTTACTGCTGTTGCCTGCAATTAAAGACTTTACAATTAAGGCTGGATTTGGGGGAGATGATTAAGTATTTGTGCTGTTGTTCCAACCCAATCACATCCCTCTCTCAAAGTCGTTTGACTTCTCATCCCTGGCACCAGAGGAACTCAACTCTCTGCTGGGTAGCTCAGCCCCCAAAAGCTCATCAGGACGTCCCTGGGCCCACCTGCGCATGTGGCACCATCAGGGAGCCCAGGGCAGCTCAGCCCTGGTGCGCAGCACCAACCCCACCAGCCCAACACGGTTTTTTTACCAGGAGCTGCCACTGGTACCCCTTCCCTCAGCAGCAGGAGGGTCAGACAGTGGCCCTTGTGCCCCACGCCAGCCCCAGCAACACAGAACAGAGGCTCAAACCCAGCTGCCCACAGGTTTTCATGCAAAACCTGCCAATAAGAACTTTTCCAGCATCTCAGATTCGGAAATAGGTGTCACTAGCAATAAATCCTCACCCCCCAGCTGAGTGTCCCTGTGTAAGCCCCTGTGTAAAACCATGTTTCATATGCACGGTAGTTCTCAGCTGAGCAGTAAATGAGTGTTGGTGCTCTGGGGTGCTGGGTTTTTTTCCTTAATGAGTCATAGGCCTTTCCTTAGAAGTTTGCTGGAATACACATATGTGACATTAGAGATTTAGTAAAAACTGCTCCAAAAAACAAGGAATGAAGTTTCAGACAATGTGAAATACTCCAGCTGGAAGAGATACATGACTTGCTTGGCTGCTTTTTTGTGCTCAGTCTCAGCACAGTAACAAGCAAGGCTATGCTGATAGGGAGCTAAAACAAGCCAGCAAGGTTAATAAGAAGAGTTAACACATACCACAGAAAGGAACCATCTGCTCCAATGTAGGAAGAAGAAGGAGAAAATCCACTTCCAGAGACAGCACCCACACAGGCACCGTGAAAAATCGCATAAACATCCAGCCGAACACCACATTTATTGGTTGGTCATTAGCACATTTGCTAATTTTGTTCAGAGCTGAAGGCTAATAAGCCAGCAGGAATCCTGCTGCCAGCCTCAGGAGCTGTCACACCCCTGGAGCAGCTCCAAGCAATGCTGCATCACAACCCCAGGTACCGATGTCCTGTCAGGACTTGAACCTTTCAGGCAGCTGAACACAGCCCTCCAAAGTGAGCCTTTCTAAGCTCATAATAAAACTTAGAGACATCATGCACACTCCTGCATCCCATCCTTCTGGCTGCTTCAGTTTTGCTTTACATCACACATCCCCATCCCTGTCACAGAGGAGGCACTTCGTCCAGGATGGCCACAAAAATCAACCACCACGTCATACTCTAAGACACTCAGTTTCTCCAGCCACAGAATACAAAATTATTTTGGACACAACCAACCAGACTCTGCCAACTTGCTGCGAAGTGCTGTCCTGAGATATTTGGGACGTATGATGCAGGTAGGAGGCCAAGCCCAGAGCTTATTAAATGTCTGCATAAATGTTCTGATTCTGGTAAAACTATTTGGCTTATCACTGTTAGTTTATTTTCTTTCCATTGCTGAACAACCCTGCTGTACACCTGACAATTACTTTGCCAAGTTTGGGGCCTTTTTTTAATAATAATTTCAGCATTTTTTAAAAATAATCACTTTAGTATTAGGCAAATTCTCTTCCTTTGAGAGTGTTTCCTAAGCATCCAACATCCACACAGCTTAAGAGACATCTACATCCTAATTTATTAACTGTGGACATTAAGGATTTCAGCCTAGACCTGCTGCCATGAAGCCATCAGTGGTAACACACAAACTTGTGCCATTTACACATTTTAGATGTAAAAATGATATAACTTCAGGGACGTTTTCCACTGAAAAAAATTAACTTCAATCACGTTATAACAATAGCTACTTTGACAGTTACCTGTTCCTTCACAGCAGGGTCACATTTCTATTCTGCAAACTACAGTGTCCACTGAAGCCATTAAAGTCATTAAACTGGGATTTACTCCCAGTTCACACGCCACCACGTATGAATCTACAGTGAGTGACTGGATCTCAAACAGGACATTCACACCCAAAACTCTTTGTAGAAGATCCAGCACAGAGGTGAGGGAAACCACTGACAATACAAGCTCAACTCTGCTACAGAACCACTTTTGACTTTCAGTCTTGCTTAGGATGTCTCCCTGACCCACCTGAGAGAGCAGAGCTGACTGGGTTGGTTTTTTTTTTTTTTGGGTGAGGGGGTAGGCAAAGGGGGAAGGGTATGTTTAAAAGCCTGATGGTACTTCTGGGATTCTGAGGGCTTTATACTTGAGAAAAGCAACACGGCCTTGGCCTGGAGCTTGTGGCAGCCCTAAAAGCTGAGCAGAAGCAATGAATTGCTCACTGTTTCTCATTCCCACTCCAAACCAAACCGCGACAGAGGCTCCCCTCAGCCCCTGCAAACCTTCCCTCCCCTTGGCACAGTGCTGCACAGCCTGGCTCAAAAGCTCAGCTACAGCCTCGCTGGGTGCACACAGGAACACCTCCCAGACTGTGGGGCAGCAGACGGTCACAAACCAGGTAACGGCACAGCAGTGCTCATGCCCACACCAGCTCTTGAATCGCAGACCCAAACCTCTGTACTGGAAACCTCACCTCGGTACCGCCAATCAAACACGTGCCAGTTCTTTGGAAGAATGCTTTTCTTCTTTCCCTTTTACACACAGTGCTTTTACAACAGAGTAAAAGCATATGCAATAAAAAGAAACAAAAAAAAAATTTGCTACTAAACATATCCCATCCACAGTCAAGTTTCCTGCAACTGAAGGTAAGAAAACATTTGTCCCCATTCATAACACAGGCTTCAGTCCAAGATAGAGTCCTCCAAACTCCCATGTCATGTTAATCGAACATGTTGCATGCATCTACTACTTAATAAAATAAAAATACACATATTCCACAGCTCTCCCCTGCTGTTATTATATCACTTCCCAACTTCAAGGAGAGTCATAAGGAAGTGCATGGCTAGTAGGGACTGCAAGAAGCCATCCAGGAGCATCCCTCATAGCACATTTCATAGCACAGACAAGACTCCTTTTTCCCAGCTCTGTAGACTTGTGTTATCTCGTGCTTTTTTCATGTTAATTCCTTCTGCTTTCTCTCCCCACACCTTCCTACTCCTTCCTCCCTTTCGATGATGCTCCAGCTACAGACTTTATCACTATTTACCATGATTTTCTTGCCTAATTCAGGAGACAGGCTCCTGGTAGCCGTGAACCACAAAGATGCTGCTACTTCACACATACCCCAGCATCTCCCACTGCAGCTCCTCCTGCAAACACACACCTCCCCTGCCCGACCCCTTTTTGAGGGCTTTCTTGCATTTTGGCTAGAAACGCCTGACCACTCTCAAACCAGTTTCAGCAATATATTTCCCAGCTGTCATAGGGAGATTAGAGAAAACCAGAACTCTGAGGTGCTTGGCCTGTTTGAACACTTCAGGAGACCCCACCATGAGAGTTTATTTCTGTTTAGATGTTTGCCTACTGAAGGCAAATTTTTCACAGGACAGCCTCAACTGCAAATGCTGAAGGATCTCAGCTGCTTACCAACACTGAATTGATTTATAAGCTGAGCTAAAGGGAAATATAAAGTAATTACCAGACAATAAATCTTTGTTTGTCCCCCCAAACAACACGATGTATTAATCGTTACCTCTACTTTGATGCAAACAGGAAAGAACTAATATTTTACAAAGAAACCTTCAGGAACTCCTAAGACTGAAAACAACTCCACAGCAAATCTCTCAAGTGTTCTGGTCACCAACTGCAAGTTCATCTAAATTTCATTCACATTTTCAAATTTCATCTCTAAGCAATACAACTCCTAGAGACTCAGCACTGTTACCTGTCTTAATTTTGATCTCACTTGCATAAACACCCTTCCATCACATCAACCTGCACACCCAGAACAAGCACAAACACACAACTCTGAATTCACAAGCATATTGTAGGGCTCAAATCCAGATTTACATGGATGATTATGCACACGAAGGGCAGAGAGGGCGTGGATGGATCTCGAGATCTACTTCCTCTCTTCAGCTGGTCTTCCCTTCTCTCATCTACCAGGCCAAAGGCTTTTCAACACCATGTTATCAGCAGCATTTCTTGGTGGTGCTCCAAAAAACGTGTGCTGGTACTGCTGGGTTACTTTCTGGAAAGACAGGAGCTCTCAAAAGTCAAGGCTCCTCGCCAAGGTAGGCACGGGCTGTGCTAGAGGACTGGAGTTATGAACAGAAACTAGACTTTGTGTCTCGTTCTGAGACATCGCTGCTTCCCTTGGTAAACCTCATTTAGGGCCCGAGGAAGTGGCCTTTTTCTGCAGGGTGAAGACAAAGATGCCCATGGAAGACAGGGAAGGCGACAGCTTTGTGACAGGATCCCTTGTTCTCGCTGAGGAGCACCACACGTGCTCTGAGCTCGCTGTGTTCTGCATCTCAGCTGTGAGAGGGGTGGGGGTGAGGTGGCAGCAAGGGGTGGGGAAGACTCTGGATGTGCAGAGACTGGGAAAAGCACCTTCACAAAGGGCACTCCCGGCACAAGGGGAGCTGAAGGACAAGGGCAGAAGTGCAGACTTGCTTGTCTCTCTGGACTTTGCTCAGGCAGGAATCTGCACTCCCCACCTCCCCAGGATCAGATGCCTCTTGCATCTTTAGTTGAAGACAATGAAAATTAAGTCACTTCTTATGCTGGATCCGACCACCCTGGCCAGGATGAGCAGAACCCTTGTTGGGGGATGGCTGCAGCACAGCAGGGGCTGCCAGCAGCATGACTGCAGCCTGCACCCCTCCATGCACCCTCCTGCCACTGCTGAGGGCACATCAGCAGAGAAATCTGCTTCAAAAATAACAGCCAAATCAGCATTGTGTTCAACACAGACATGTCCCTGCCTGGCAGATGACAAGCCACAGGTTTACAGTCAGTCCCACAAGGATGTATGACTTGCATGGGTATGCCAAAATCCAACTTTTGCCTTACACTTTTTTTCAACACCTAGACATCAGGCTGAAGTATTCTGCAGAGAAAATAGAATTTAAGACAGCGCCTGAGCTCATGACTTTCCAACACCCACAAATGTCCTGTTGACACCTCAGGATGAACACTCAATTTAAAAAACATTCCTAAAACAACTTTCACCTCACCTTAAATCAACGTTCAGCTCAAAAGAAAATGAAAATGAGTGAAAGTACTTTTTCATTACCTGACTTCTCAGCATTTGCTGAGAAACACTAAACCAAGCACGTTTACGTCAGTACCTTGACAGGGGACAGACAGCGGGGTCTCAGAGGGTTGAGGAGGAAGAGGTTTGGGCAGAGAATGCACAGGAAGCAGCTACAAGGGAACAAAGTCTCACAGCTTTACCCAATTCAGCTGCTGCCAAAGGAAGGGTCTCAGCTTCCTGGAGCCCTCTGTCTGCACCCTCTGCCTTGGGTCAGCTCCAGCCATCTCTTTGACAAGGATGAATTGGAGCAGCTCACCAATCCAGCCCCAAACAACCGTTCCTCTTCTCCCTCTTTCTCTGCAGGCTTTGTTTTTGTCAGATCAGTGAGCGCAGGTGGCTGCAAGGTGTTGGTGGGAGCACGTGGGAGTGGAAGGGTGCCACCCCTCACCTGTGCGACTGGGCAGATGCAGAGCCTTCCTTTGGCAGCACTGGCATCTTTACTCAGATGAAACCAAGTGTAGGAGGGCATCTTCCTCTCTACAGAGGTGCTGAAGCCTGGGAGAAGAAAGGGGAGGATGGAGAAGGTGAAGAAGTAAAGCAAAGCTCCCAGCACAGCACTGCTTGGGCTCTGCAGACCAGCACGGGCAGACAGCTGTGAGTCCACCAGACCTGAGGGCTTGCACCCTGCTTGGCTTGGCTCCCCCAGAGCCTCTCTGGAACTCAGACCCTGCACTTCTCCTCCATCTGGTATTTATCTGTCCCAGACTGCAGGTTCCTCCCGAAGCAGAGCAGAGAGGTGTGGGAAAGCAGCCAGGGCCTGCCAGCATCAGCACCCTTAGGGGAACACTCACACAAACTGACCCACAACCAGGATGAAGGCTGAGTAGAGCTGTTTCTCCTCCAAGCAGAGCTGGCTAGTCCCTTGACCTCAGATTCAAAATAGCACACTGCTCAGTTTTTAATTTTACTGGGGGTGTGCGGGCCAGACAACAACATGATGACAGGACACAGAGCACACTAAATACCTGGTGTCCTCATATCAGCATTTACTCACTAGACAATTGAGCTCATCTAATTAAGAAGCAGTAAACCATCTCCCCTGTTCCCTCTACCTTGTTGGACCTAGTGGCTCAACACTTCTGCTCTCCACAGGCATCACAGGACACCCACCACTGCCTCTGCAGTGTGCCAGACACCAGTGCTAAGCAGAGTCACAGCTGCAGCATGTACAAACTGCAATGAAAACGAATGAATTTTCCTTGCTTCCTTTTATTAGCTTGTTTAAGACACTCTCAGGTAAGTCGAACTAAAAACAGACTTCTCCCTATTCTGTTCTCACTCTCCTTGATGCTGACCCAACGGCCTGTGGTCAGTCCTGCCAGCCTCTCATGCACTGGCTCAGCCAAAACTCAGCATTCACCTACATAGATTATCCGAACCAAAAATCCACCAGGGACCAAATCCACCAGGACTTATCAAAACCTCAACAACTCACAGAAATCAACTTTCTCTTTCAAAGCACCCCAGTTTTCTGGGTTTCATCTGCTTCCAGGGTGGAAGCCACAGTAGCGGTCCTTCGTACTGCCACAGCACGAGCCTCCAGAGCAGCCCACAGCCTCTCCAGGCACAGGCTCCCTGCTCATCCTGCCCTGGTGCATCTCCCGAGGTTTGGGGCCTGCTGCAGCACATTGCTAAGGAACACACGTGCAAGCAGGGACACTTGCAACAGCCAAACTCCAATAAATAAGAAAATCTATCCACAACACGGATTCCCCACATTTGCTCCCAGAGGCCCTGACTGCACACCCAGCTTTCCCATGCCACTGGAAACACCTCCCAGAGGCTCAGGACAGATATCTTGTTTCTTACTCTCACATCTTATTCCTCAGTCTCTCGCTGTATACCGTGGAAATTTTGAAGGTAGCATTTCCCGCAGTTCGTGTGTTACGACCCCCATGCAGCTTCTGCACATTCTCAGAAGGGAACCACAACTGTCCTCAGCGGGATCCCCTCAGCCGCTGAGGAGCATCATGCCAGCTGCCAACCCTGCAAAAGATGCAGTGGGTGATCCATCAGCTTTCTTATCAGCCGTAGACGGATGAAGGAAGGCAGTAAGCACCGCATTCAGCCTCCTTTGTCTGGACACAAAAGCTTGGAGAAACTCTGCCACTGCAGTTTACAGAAAGGTTTTCCTGGTAGAGAGGTTACTGCTCACTTAGCTACCTCCACGGATCGGCCCAGGTCTCTCTCCCAGACAATGAAGTGAGCCCTGCAACTCCTTCCTTCCCTGCAGAGCTCACCAACGCTGCGCCAAAAGCACGCGGAGCGTCGCGATTAAACCAGCGACCAAGGTAACTCACGTCTCCATCCTCAGGAACGCGCACGGCCAGGCAGCCTCTCCCCACGCCCAGCAGCACACAAAGCACGGACATAACGATTCCCTCAAAGGCCTCGGATGGAGCTGGCTCACCCACACCCCCTCACCTTCCTAGGCCTCTTCCTCCCTCCCCTGCGGGAGCCCTGGCATCCCCGCACGGGAGCCCTCGCTCCTCGCTCAGGCAGGGAACGAAGGAGCTGCTCCCGAGGGCTGCCCAGGTCCGGCAGCTGCCGGCTCATCTGCAGTCCCCAGCGCAGTATCTGCACACTCCAGCATCAACTTCTCACAGGTGTTTTTAGCCCTTGCCATCCGATACAAAGTAAGAGAGACAGGGGAGGCTAATCCTAACTAGTGTGGCTATAAAACACGTGCACTCATCCACATTTCAAGAAGTCACTTTTCTTCCATAAAGAAGCAACAAAAATTCAGGAGATGACCAACAGGCCGATTTAACCTCAGCAAGCACGGAGGGCTCTCCTCTCCTCCAAACTCCCCTTTGGTCCCAGGGATGTCCCTGCGTGCTGAGCAGACCCTGCGAGGCCTCGCGGGGCAGAAACAATGCAGGGCTCCCACAGGTACTCTGAACGAACGAAAAGATTTCACCGAACGAGGCACTAAGAACTGCCCCACCAGCCATACTCATCATCTATAAGTTAGCACAGACTGAGAGCACGACCGCAAACACCACAGCCTCTGGGATGCTGCAGGCTAACAGGGAAGCTTCAGCGGCCCGTGAGGAAGGGAGACAAACGAAAGCCCCTGTAAGCCCCGACTGCACAAACAGCTCTTGTCACACTTCAGACGAGTCTCCCATCCGCACGTGGAAAGGGAAGAATCACACATCCTGGCAAACTGCATTAGGAAGAGACGGGAGAGAGCTCACATACCGGGAGTAAACTATGGTGCAAGCGCTTCGGACACCAGGCAGTGTCTGTGGCCATGTGAGACTTCAGCAGGCACCTGGTCCAGAGCAGCCCCGGGCATCGCACACCCGCCTTCTCCACGGCCGAAGCCGCCCGGCTCGGCAGGCCCCGCACACCGCCGCCCTCCAGCCGCCCGCTCCCCCCGCCCCACTCACCGAAGTACTCCTTCTTCATGTGCATCTCCAGCTCCTTCTCCAGCTCCAGCGTCAGCGCCTCCAGCCGCCTCTCCGCCTGGCTGGGGCCGCTCTCCCGGCACGGCGTCACCTGGTACGGGAGCTTGAACTTGGGAGCCGAAGCGGAGCCTTTGGTCGGGCTGTAGGCGTAGGGGGGCGGCGGCTCGGGGGCGCCGGCCGGGTGCTGCTGGTCGTGCCGCGGCGGGGACTGGGCATGGATCCGGTGGTACACGTCCGCCAGCTCGGGCACGGCGCCGTCCTCCTGCAGGCCGGGCCCCAGCAGGGACGAGCGGGGCGACGGCAGCTGCAGCTCCGGGTAGGCGCTCATGGAGCCGCGGGAGCTTCGCGAGCTCTGGCTGGAGATGCTGGGGCGGGGGCTGACCACGGCGGGGCCGGCCGAGCCGCGGCCCTCGGGGCCGCAGACGCTGGAGCGGGGGCTAGCGAGGGCGAGCCCGGCGCCGCCCGCCCCCTCGGGCTCGGCGCTGCCCGGCGGGCCGTACCTGGAGTCCGAGTAGCTGGAGCGGGGGCTGGCGGTGCAGGAGTACTGGCTGGCG
>VZTD01001442.1:548825-568301 GCA_013397725.1 Rhagologus leucostigma | reverse complement strand
CCCCCGCCGCTTCCCCCGCCGCTTCCCCCGCCGCTTCCCCCGCCGCTTCCGCCTCCGGGGCGCGGGGCAGCCAATCCGCGCCCCTCGCGACACGGGGCTGGGCCCGGGGCAGGGGAGGGGACAACGGGGGGACATCCCGCCCACAGGGCGGTCAGGGCAGTGCGGGCCCGCCGGCCCCACACCGCCCTGGGGCGGGGCGGGCGGAGCGGGCGGAACTGCCGAGCGGCCGCTCCGCCGTTGCGAGGAATCCGTGCGGAATCCCGGCCTCGGAGACGGGCGGGGCCGGGAAGAGCTCCCCTGCTCGCAGAGGGCTCGGCTGTTCGGAGCTGACACCCGTCAGTGCGCGGGTGCTGGTGGCAGGCACCCGCGGTGCTGACGGAGCGGGCAGAGCTTGCTGCTGATCCACTCTCCATCGTCTTTGAGAAACCTCTCAAGGATCTGTTCTGTGATCCTACAGATGGACCACGGCCAAAGCCAGAGTCCTGCCGGCTCCCCCGGGGCTGTGGGACGCGGGGCACGGAGACCCTCGTTGCTATGAGGGGCTGTAGGGCGGGGCTGGCCGGGCACGGGCCCGGGGTGCGCCCACAGGACAAGGAAATTGGCCCACGGCATTGTTACCCTTCTCTTTTAGGTGTCTGCACGCGGGACCCGCACCCGGCCAGCACATGCAGTGAATGAAGGGCTTCCCGGGATATGGATCCACCGCAGGGGCGCGCTCTCCGGGGGCCCGGGTGGGGCTGAAGGACAGTGCCAAACCTCCCAGCACCTCCCTCTTCTCCTGCAGCTGCTCCTCTGTAACCCCCTGAGCCATCTGGGAGAAAACCCCACCAACCCCCAAGGCCCTCCCAACCTCAGTTTTCCCCCTTGGCCAGCCTGTGCCTGCCTTTTCCCCTGTCTCAATCCACATCCCACCCTGTGAGAGCTGCCCAGGGCACCCTTAAACCCCACACCTCAGCAGAGGCTGCTTCACTGTGGGAGTGAGCTGGGGACATCATCTTTGGCCCTTCTGAGTTTTCCTGCCCTTCCAGGGACTCCTGTACAATTCCCAGGTCCCTGCTTGGAAAAGACTGATGATTTCCCATCACAGAAATTGACAGATGTCAACAATGGGTTCGTTGGCTGAAGGGATCTGAAAGGGGATGGGAAGCTCAGCTGGCAAAACATGATACGAGAATCTTTGTCCCCACGAGCACTTTGGAGTCACTTCCACGTGGCTTCACGCAGGATCTCCCGGGGCTGCAGGAGCTCGGCCAACGGTGGGCACGAGGGAAAGGCCCCCAGGAGAAGGGGGCGGGAGACTGTGTCAAGAAAAATAGCTTTTTATTTTCTCTTGGGTTTCCTCCTTCTGAACCTCCAAGGGCGCCGGTATTTGTAGGCCCTCCTCCTCTGAGAGCGCCGGATCGGCCGGAGCCGGCGGCTCCTGCCCCGGCGGAGCACCGAGGGACCTGCAGCGGGCGCGGCCTCCTGCGGCACGGCCTGGGGCTGGTGCTGCTCCGCAGGAGCGGGCGCGGCCNCCCCACGCCGGGCCCCGCGGGGTCGGGACCCGGGCTGGGGGCGGGCGGCCGGCCCGGCGAGGCCGAGGGGCCGGCTCTGGCCGCGGGGCTCTCCTCCTCCTCCTCCTCCTCCTGGGCGGCCTGGGAGCGCCGCAGCATCCAGGAGTCTGTGCACCGGTGCGTGGTGACGCGGATCAGGCCGTGGATCAGCGGTGCCGTGTATTCCCTGAGGTAGCTCTGCAGCATGTGGGTCAGGGCCTCCCTGTCCGGGCCGCAGATGCACAGCGTGGACAGGGCGATGCTCTCCACCTGCCTGGCCTCCCACCACTGCGGGCCGTAGATGGCGTCCAGGCTCTGCCGCAGCCAGGGCCGCACGGGGTCCAGGAGGTGCTCCTGTCCGTGCAGCAGCTCTGCCCACAGGTCGGGCGGGAAGCCTTCCGCGGCCTCCGGGCCCGCGCACGCCGGCTCAGCCGGGTTCGGCGCTGCCTGCGGGGCCGAGGGCCCGGGGCGGGTGTAGACCAGGCGGAACAGAGCTCTCCGCGCCCAGCCGGCGGGGCCCAGCTGCACTCCGGGCGGGCTGAGGATGCACTGCAGGAAGTCGTTGTGGCCCAGCACGGAGAAGCGGGCGCTGAGCAGGGGGCTGGCGCAGAGCGGGCACGAGGGGCTGGTGGCCGTGTGGCGCAGGAGGCAGCCCAGGCAGAACCGGTGGCCGCAGGGCACCGCGTCGGTGTTGCTCTGCACGCTGTGGCACACGGGGCAGTTCCACTCCGTCTGCGTGGCCTTGCTCGCGGTCTGCGGCGCCGCGGGGAGAGACAAGGACAGGATGCTCCCCATTGCTGGCACTGGAGGTGGTGCTGGGCCGACAGCTGTGCTTGGGGATCGTGAAGGTCTCTTCCAGCCTTGATGATTCTGTGATTCTGTAGCGCTTCCAAAGTGTGTCACGAGCTGCAAGAATGGAGAGAGGCCGTGGCCACTGGCTGTCCTGGGGCACAGAGGGGAGGAAGAAATGCCCAGGCCCCTCGAGGACACCATCCCTGCTCCCCAAGCCCCACTGCCTGCCCCACAGATACCCTGTGAGGAACATTTCCCCACAGAGCTCACCTCCAGTGCTGCAAGCGCCACGGTGCCGGCTGCCCACACCGCGCAGGGCTAGGGACATGCCGTGATGGCTCCAGGACGGGCAGGGAATTCCCAGTGGCAGCCCCCGACCCACGACACAGCTCCAGGAGACGCCTGGCTCGACTCTCCAGGCCTCGCAGCCTTGGCAGCAGTCCAGGCTCGAGCCATGCTGGCCCTGCCAATGCCCAAATACCATCAGCGAGGGATGTGACATCACAACACATCCCCCAGTGATGTCACAGTCACTTGGTTTGTCACCCTCCACCAGCAGGTGACATCGCAACAGGACATTGGCCCCCACAGGCATCAGGGGAAGAAGGAAAATACTGCTTCTTGTGTTTAACTTCTGCGTTTCCACGCTGCTCTCAGCCACCTGCATCCGTGTCTGTGGGTCTTGTCCCTAAGCCTGGCCGAGGTCCCCTGTGAGGGAGATCCTGGTGGGACCCGCCTGCCCCAAGCCCACCCCCAGTCACAGCTACGGAGACAGGGCTGGGTGGTTCCAGCGTGAGCCGCAGGGCTGTTTCAGTTCCCTGACCACACCCAGAAAGCACATGCACCCTTCCTTCTGGGGATGCTCCTACATCACAAAATCACAGAATTAACTAGGTTGGAAAAAACCTTTGAGATCATCAAGTCCAACCTATGACCTAACACCTCCTCATCAACTAAACCGTGGCACTGAGTGCCATGTCCAGTCTTTTTTTAAACACATCCAGGGATGGTGACTCCACCAGCGCCCTGGGCAGATGATTCCAGTGCCCAATCACTCTTTTCAGGGAAGAATTTTTTCCTGATGTCTAACCTAAACTTCCCCTGGTGCAGCTCAAGGCTGTGTCCTCTCGTTCTGTCAGTGGTTGCCTGGGAGAAGAGACCAACCCCCCCGGCTACAACCACCTTTCAGGGAGTTGTAGAGTGATGAGGTCTGCCCTGAGCCTCCTTTTCTCCAGGCTGAACAACCCCAGCTCCCTCAGTCGTTTCTCATAGGGCTTGTGTTCCAAGCCGTTCACCAGCCTTGTTGCCCTCCTTTGGATATGTTCAGGTGTTTCAGTGTCCTTCCTGAGCTGAGCAGCCCAGAACTGGACACAGTACTTGAAGTGCAGCCTCACCAGTGCCAGGTACAGGGGAAGAATGACTTCCCTGGTCCTGCTGGCCACACTATTCCTGATCCAGGCCAGGATGCCGTTGGCCTTCTTGGCCACTAGGGCACACTGCTGACTCCTGTTCAGGCGGCTGTCGACCCCAAGTCCCCATCACCTCTATCTGGAGGCCAGTTCTCTTCTTTCCCCACGTTGTAACTGGGGCGGTGCCGAGGGAGCCGGAACGAGGAGGCTGCAGCAGTGACACTCGTGCTTGCACCTGCCTGTGCTGCCAGCCCTGACCGCACCCGATGTGTTGTTAATTGGGCACCGGCTTTAATGGGGCGGCACTAGCACTGCTAGACATTCAGGCTTCAAACAGAATAATGGGGGTTTTGTGTGCGTGCCCAGGTGGCGTTTTCATGTGACAGAGGTTTTGCACAACAGCTCTGCACGCTGTAGCTCACAGTGCCCGGGGGGATTTCCCAGGTGAGTATTGAATTCTGCCCTAACAAGGAAAAGGCCAACACAGCAGCTGCTATTACCTGGTGTGACTGTAAAGAAAGCTGAAAAGATACAACAAAGGAGAGTGGAGGTGTGCTTACAAGATAAAAATCAGTATTTTGTGCCCTACTGTTGTGCTGGAGGCACCCCAGGAACAGCCCATCCAAAGCACCCTGGAGAGGAGGAAGAGGGTTAATGGTCATCAACAGCCAAAGACATTGTGATGTGCTGTAATGAGTATAGCTGCAACGGAATTGTAGACTTAGGGGAGAAATTTCCCCCTTCAAAATTAAACAATAGCTGCAGATGAAAAGACTACACCTGTCCCTTGAGAGGGGACAGATCCAGGCTCTTTAATAGCATTAATCCAAGGTCAGGGTGGATAAACACGTGTTTTCTCTCACTAAACCGGCTGTAAGCGATACAGAAATGCAAATGTGCATCACACAAAGCTGTTTTGGTTTGACTTGTTTTCCTCACTGCTGGGGTATTACTAACCACAGCACTCCATCATGTATCAGTTACCAAACACAAGATCAGTGTTTCCCTCAGCACAACTGCAATTCAAGGAAAAAACTGCACATTACACATTTAACTTCCTACAAAGTACAATCTATGCTTAATTGCTGCCTTTCCCCCTCTAAAAGTTATGAAAATATCTTTCCAAGAGGAATACAAAATAATCCGTGGCACATCTGTTCCACTTATAAAGACATGAAAATCTTATTTATGTCTTTGGTAAGGCAGAGTACAAAACAGTATGAATACAGTAGAAGTTTTCTTTACATCATCAGTATGGGATATCAAACTTTTTAGATGTAAATTTCAGCCTCTTCTTTCAAGAAGGGCCAAACTTCCAACCAGCAGATTTTTAAAGTGTGAATTCTAATAAACCCTTCAAATGCTGACAACTTGGGGAATGTGTACTCAGGAAACACACTGCACAACTGCAAAGTAGATTAAAATGTGTAAAAATAACTTAAGACTGCCACTGCTAATCTATAGTCTCTTTCAAACTGATTTCAGTCATTTATTTCTCTCTTGTTATCGCCCTCAGGCGATTTCATGGCTCTGAGGAGGCAGGAAATAGCTTGTACCTTAGCGCCCAGCTCAGGGTGACCCTGCTGAGTGAGGAGGATGCCGCGAGCTGTCTCAATGCTCACACAGCAGGTGTAGACTCGGCTCCCAGCCCTCCTGCATGGCTGGGCAGCACTGCTGGGCAGACCTCGCTCTTCAGCAAAGGCCTTTGCAGCACATGAATCCACTCCGGCACAGCACTCGGTGTGTCCTGGTCTCTCAGTCACTGTCGTATTCCTCGATTTGTAATTCCTCTTCCTCCAGGATGGCCTGAGCTGCGACGGGCTGGGGCTGGCTGCCAGGAAGGTCACTCCCGCTGGACTGGCTGGAGGGGAGCAGGAGCCCCTCGGGATCGCCGTCGGCACCGTCCCCATCGCGGCGGAACAGCTCCGGCACCCCGGGGTCTTTGTCACCCAGAGCTTCCAGCTGCAGCCTGCAAAAGCACCAGTGCAGCACGGCGTGACCACGAGCGCGCGGCGGCGCTCCCAGCCAGTGCTGCAAACAAAGCCCTGTTCCCTCTGACAGAGGCGCTTCGGGGACTGCTCAGGAACACAGGTTACACTCTATCAGGGTTCCTGAAGGCAGCTAATTCCTACATTTCTCTGCACGCCGGTCCCAGCACGCTGAACAGATGGAAAAGGGTGACAGTGTTTTCAGCAGGAAGTTACCCCTCGGAACAGCCTTTCAGTGACACCCCACCAACTTCATTAATGCAGATACAAAATGTCAGTATCCACAGGCACACTCCAGGGAAACTTAAAAGGTCCACAGAAGTTACAATGACTTTGAGAAGCTCCACACCTTGTGGCTCAGACCAGGGGGATTACAGAGGAATATACTCTTCTTCCTCCCTGATGAGCAACCAAAATGGCTTTTAATACAACAGGTGGGGAACAGGATGGTTCTTGGAAATACAGCCTGGAAATTCACAGTTAAACTCAGCAGCAACACCAGGGACAAGTAGGAGATGCTCTGTCAGATGCCTCAACAAACTCTGTCCTGGTTAGGAGATGACAGTTTGTCTCATTGCAGCTGTGAACTTCATTCTTTGCTAGAAATAGACCAATTAAAATGCTTTTTAAATTCCAGAGGTATCACAGCTATAGAAGGCTCTGCTGGGGTAAATGAAGTCTCTGATTCAGAGGGCTCACAAGAATCTCAACAGAGCACCTCGTGCCACGTCACCCCTGAGCCTGCACACACAGCCTCTGAGGAGGGCACTGCAGTCTCACAGGGCAAAACCCCTGGGTTTGCAGTATTCAGTCGCTACAGCCTGACCACAACCCATGCATTCTGAACAAAGGTTTATTATAAGTAGCCTTACAGGCAAAACTTCTGCAAAATAAAACCAGTGCAGCTATCTAATTTTAGATTAAGTAAGTCATTAAATAAACTTTTAAGAATACTTTGTCTTTCTACAGGGATACAGCTTCTTCAAAGGAAGAACAATTCCCCACTGCACTTTCTTTCTTACCTTCTAACACTCAGGTGAACACAGAATGTCCTATCAAACCTCAGATTGTTTTGTCTCAGATTAAACAATAGGCAAAAGGCACTAATCGCTTTGCATCAATTCACTTCTATTCTCACATAGATGTCTTTAATAGTAATGAAAATGTTTCGTTCAGATCCTGCACTAGAGAAACAGAGATGTCTAAGGACAGAGCTAATATTTGATACAATGGAAAAGAAAGCTAAACAAGGATTAAAAGCAAGACCGGAACAGAAACACTGCTACAACATTGTAAAGATAAATAGATTTGAACTGGAAAAAGGGGAAAAATTATCATGCTGAGGGACTGTCACATCACAGACATATGTGATGAAAGGGTTCTCTATGAAGGGTTCTTCCCCTTCATGTATGACACCGTCTCACTTTTTCGAAGTACACACAGAAGTTCGGCTTACCTCCCAAAATGTCTCTTCAGTGGCAGCCTCCCCACGTCTTGGATAAAAGCAATCTGAGCTAGGAACAAAGAACCACCAGTATCATATTAGGTAGATCATAATTAACAGACAATTGAACATGCTGGAAAATAAACAATGACCTTAGTTGAGTATTCCTGTATATATCTGAAATATTTTAGATACCAAAACACTGTGCGTGTAACTTTTTTTCCCAAACTATTACAGTTTACCAGAACATATTTACAGACACACACAAAATCCCAAATCCCTGACACTGATCCTGTGTATTTATCATGTACAGCTATTATTCCACAGCCTACAAAATTCACTCATCCTGATCTCAAGGCCTTAGTTAAGAGATGATGCTTTTTATTAGAAACAATTAAGAGCATAAGTGACCCAGCTATCCAAATACTAATTTTTGCATTATGTACCAAAGTACATTTTTCTGCATGAACTCTTCGCTAATGGATTATCTCAGATTTAACTTTTTTTTCATGCACTGCAGATATGAATTTTGCTTCTTTTATCTATGAAAGGCTTTTTCAGATGTTGTAAGCCTGTTGATGTTACTGGAAAGGTATCAGTAAGCAATGAAGATCTAGTCAATACTGCGTACAAGGTTTCCAAAACTCTTCTCATCAAATCCTCTGGCAAACATAACAGAAACCCTAAGCCTAGAGAGCAACGTAATCACTGAAGTTGGACCAACCTACCAGGGCAGCTTTAATTTTGGCTGTGGTGGTGGAAGCATCTTTGGGCATCACCCACATAACATTTACCATGAGAATTTATTACACTGAGGCAAAAGTACAAACACTATTGACCTTTTGGCTTATGACATTTGTCAGTATGTTTCAATTGCAAAAAGAGTCCAAGATCAAGAGTTACACCCATCTTACCTTGGTTTCTCATTGGGTTTGCTAACATAGCAAGATAAGGCAGCAGCTCGGTCTGAAGGCACTCAGGTGGTAAACAGAAGCTTGAAAACAGAGATTTTGCAGCAAGGCAATTCTCCTGATACTGTCAGAGTTGGGGTGGGGGAACACAAGTAAAAAAACCTGGTAAACCATTATTAATGCAGATGTTCAGTACCATAACACACAGACTTTCTTCCTGCCTGCTACAGGATGAGTACACAAGCTACTTCTGTAGGAGAAATGAGACCAAAAGAAAAGATAAGCAGTTAACATATACCAATCATAAAAATGGTAGGATCCTTCAACTTTGCCTTTTACTGGGCATTAAAATGTCAAAAAAATATTTATTCCTTGATTACAGAATTCCCAACCCATCCAGGCCAATGGTTTTTGCCAACATGTTAGTTCAAATGTAAAAAAATGCCAAGACCTGCTGTATCTCCTGAATGAGCTATTTCTGATAAACACATAGACCATAACAGCAGAAGGTTCTTACACTTATGCAACAGTTCAATGTGCTTCAAACTCACACACAAAATCAATTCTAGAAATACTTAACAGTATTTCAACACCAATTGTCTCTCTATTAATTTAGGATTAAGACTCTCCCAGAAGCATGCCAGCCTGGACACAGGAATCAGACTATGTCAGAGGCCTCCAATTTATTTTTATATTAAAGGAGTGATGCAAACTGCTCTTCTAGCAAATGCTTTTTAGAAGCAGATTATATCAAAATAGGGTATTTGACAAGATTAGCACTGTGATCAAATGTCATCTATACTATACTCAATAGTCACACCTTAGGGAAAAAAGAAAAAAATAATAATAAAAAAAAGGATTTACCTTTTTATTGATCAAAAACCACTGGGGTTTATGTAGGGGTCGGAACCCCATCCCCCCCTGCTGGTGCGCAAAGGCTCTGGCTGTGTTGGAGTGGATCACTCCTCGGGTAGCCACGGAGGCGCTGTAGTTCTCCATCACAAGCCGTGTCTAAGAGAGAGGTTGGGCCTTGTGTGAGTTCGAGGCAGCTCATTTGCACTAAAACACACTCAGTAACTGCAGTGGCACAACATGCACAGCATTTGGAAGTTTAGATTACCACAAAACTTTTATTCAAAGCAGCTGAGCAAAAAAGAAACAGCTTGATTCCTTCTTAGCACATATTCTACTCAAAAATATTTTGTAGAGTATCCTACAAACACTACAACCCACTATAATAAAATGCTGACAGAAGCCGGACAGAACATTGGCTCTGCATCTCTTCTGCAGCTGATGTGCTTTAGCATTCATTAACAATTTACACTCACACCCTAAGTTTGCAGCAAACATTCAAAAATGCAGAAAAAAGTCGAGAGGCTCAATGTCAAAGTACTTAAAAACAAGTGTGTGCCTATAAAAAGATAACACTTACACTCCAGTTACTACAAAGGACATCAGCAGTGCTCAAATATTCACTGGCTCTCATTACATCATCTATATCAGAAAAAAAGTCCACGTAGTTCTGGTGAAGGTATAGATTGAACATGCTTCCAGACATATGTGATTTTTCCACAATACCCTGTTAGAAAAAGAAAAGTTCAGATTTTACAAGTGGATAAGGAAGGAGAAGGATCCTGTGTATAAAAAGCTGTGACATCCAGGCCAGGGAGCTGGAACACAAGGTCTGTGCAGTGATGCCCAGACACAACAAGGAGCTGGTTTGCCCCAGTGATCCCTTCCAGATGAGTTATTCTGTAACTCAGGCAGACTGAATGCACACCAACTGAGATCAGTAACAAAACCCATGTGATTGAGAATTTGCACCAATCACTTAGGACTCTGGTCTGCTTCAAACCCAGCTGAAGTCATGCAGCCATTGCAGGAGTACCTCAGGCTGAATGAGCAAGGTGTCCCGATGGTGTCTGGACAGGTGAGCAGGGAGCTGAGGGGACTCTGCTTCTGACACTGCTTCTCCTGCAAAGGATTGCACAGTCTTTAGTCCTGATGTTCAGAAATGTTGTTAGCAACTGTCAGCCCCACCAGCAGCTGAATTATAGCATTTTCTGTTTCCAGAAATCTCTGGGACAGGCACAGGTACTTAATTATTATAGTCAGTATTACATATGAGTTGCATTAAGTTTCATATAACAAATCTAATAGAATTATTTTTGTATTCCCTCCCCTCAGTACTTCTCCTCAGTTGGTTTTGGAGCCAGTATTGTGAATTACTACCAAAATGTGCACAGCCAGTGGCATTAGGGACACGGACTCAGCTGATTTTGTACTGCTGTTATTGACCAAACATCCCAGTCAGAGGCCATCCGAAGCCTTACTTGAGCAACTCCAGCCATGAGCAGCTTTGCACACTGAAAGGGAGAATAAGTCAAAGTTTTCTTACTTTTGCAATAAATTATTTTCCCCAGAGCATGGAAAAGAAAGATGGATGCATCTTTGCCACCAATAGCTTGTATCTCCTGGTCTTCTGAGGTATCACATTTACTTTTCTTTCGTACTTTGGATATTCCTGCTTCCTCACATTTTATTGTGGAGCTCTTTTTCTTCTTTGACCAAAATTCTTTCTCCAATGAGCAGTCTATCAATAAAATAAAAAATAAAATCAAGACACAGTACATGATTCTGCAGAAGTTTTCTATTATGTTGCTGCTGCTGCTGATGTTCTATGTGAACAAACAGTAATTATAAAAGGAACAGAACAGGTTATATAAATGGGAGCACTATGAGAAAACTCATTTATTAGGAACACAACCCAGTCACCTAAATTAGCATCATTCATTACCTTCATTCCACTTCTGTCCCTTAAGCCACAGCTGAGGTACCAAGTACTTCTTTGAACAATAAACAGCTGTCTTTGAAAAAAGCATTCAGGTTTATCCCTTCTAGTCCTGATCTATTCCCCACTTGACCACGTTTAGAATTTCACGTTCATAAAGCACAAGTACAAATATATTTAAATTATATTTCAGTTACATCCTGTTATTTCAGTTACATCCTGTTTACATATCAATTTGTCTTCTACTAGCATTATCTGTACAATAACCTCCCTGAAAGCGGCAAAGAAAACCTTTCATTTAGGTGGTTCTTCCAACTGCCTAATAACTTCCACAAAGTTTTGAGCTTCATGAAATAAAACTCTTATTCTACTCTAAGTTAATAAACTCGAAAATTTTCACCCACAATTTGATTTTCTGGCATTTGACTGTTCCTTATTGAGCTAAGAGAATTCATGCTCTGGGTATTTGTTTTTCTTTTCTCCCACAATTACCATGGATCTATTTTACACATTAATAGCATTACAAAGCGAATGTATCAATTATGTGCTTACATAGAAACACATATAAAGAAAGAAACGTTTCACACATAAAAACAAATGCTGCATGGTCCAACAAGGAGATGGGGTGTCTCCCAAACTTACATAGTATCACTGGCTACCAATCACTCACCTCACTGAAATATCTGCACAACTGAAGGTGTTCTGTTCAAACGCCTTACATTGAAAATGTGAGAGGAGAATGTTCAGTGTGGTGTGACTTCAGTACGTGATTCCAATAGTCCACATACAAGAAGCTCCAAAGTCATGTGTCTCCGTTTTCTGCCAAGTTCTAACTCCCATGGTTTTATATTTCCAAGGTAACTTATCAAAAATTACACAAACTAGTTATTTTAAGACTATTTTGATTTTCTGGAGGATGTGTCCAGCAGTGAGATACTGCATGCTTTTCTCAGATATCACCAATCTACTATTCATTCATACTAATGGCATAATCATCACAACGAGATGCAGTCCTCTCGTTTTCTGATTAACACAGAACAATCCAAGCTTGGTATAAGCTGAAGACATCATCAGAATAATTGACCTTCAATGTCTGCAAGTTAAATGTAGAAACTTTATTCTCCGCCTTGTGTAATTTAACTAACACTGCCCAGCTAATTTCAATATACCCTAAAACTCAAAGTACAACACATCCATTAAAAAATGGACTTGAAACTACCTTTAATCTTGTATTCCATGAGCACATTTGCTATTTGCAAAGCAAATGGGAGGGAAAAAATGTATGACAGAAACAATACCATTGCTAGCTCTACCACACACAGCAGAAGACAACCGATCAGTCTGTTTCCTTAATTCTAAGTTGAACGTAAATTATGCCACCATTTCACAGTCCTTTGCATGAGCAACACTTGCCAGAGTACTGCTTTTACAAATGCAACTCACATACCTCGGTTCCATAACAATTACTGACATGTGAAACGCTCATAAAATAAGCAGTTTAGGAAATGCAACAACCAAGCTATGAAAGTACCCCTTTCAAACTAAGATTGCGTTGTAAAACGTTTGAGCAGCAAACACAAATAGCAAAGATACCAGGAAGAAAAGAAGGTATTTCACTAAATTACATCAGCACATGCATACATGTCATGGTTCAACCCCAGCCTGCAACAGCCGAGACCCCCTCATGCCCCCACACACCCTGTGTTTATTCCTGCTCCACAGAAGCGAGTCAAGAATGTTTATGCAATTCACCCAACTGTGCTGCAACTGTGAGCAGAACATGTTTTCAGCAGAAATGGTCAAAATATCACTTCACTTAGCTTAGCAAAACCAGTTTTTTACCTTTCATAGAAGAAAACTGAAGGCTGTTTATTGCACTTCTTATGTCACCTGAACAACCTCTGCAAAGCAACTCCAGAGAAGTTCTGTCAAGGGCGTAATTCTTCTCTCTGTTCTACAAGGAAAAACAGCATTCAAAACAATAGAAGAGCAGGAAAAGGAGCATTTGAACATGGCTATGGGAACCCACCTCTGACACACACCATAAACAGACACACAAGTATCCACCATGTGCCCAAACTACACAATACTGCGGACTTTAAAACCTTAATCCATTTAAGCGCACTGTCACAACTTATATAACAATATTAAAGAGAAAAATGCACATAACTCTTTGCAAGGTGTCACTCAATATGATACTTGCTTGTAATCAAAACAGTTCAGGAATCATACAGGATTCAGGTTCATGACCTCTTCTCGACTTGCTGGATACAAGAAAGATTATATCTCTCCCTATTATTTGTTTCATTTATATAGTTACTGTAATAAGCACAGTAATTTTCAGAAGTAACTTGGTAGACTCAGACCACAGATCAAGTGAAACTAATCGAAAAAGCAAGATATCTTTCCAGCATATTCCTTGCTTTTTGTTGCCCTGGGGAAAATGGTTTTTTTGGGGCACATGTGGGGCTCTGGTATCAAAGATCAAATACAGTAACAAAAATAACGTATTTCAGACATAAAAGTGTGAAATCTTTTGGTCCTAGCACTGCACAGAAGTTATGAACTTAGACAACTTACCATACTGGCTTCTGCTGCAGCTATTCGATTAAGAACTTTCATCATATTTGTTGGTGCAACAGGCTTGAAACTGTTGAATTTCATTAAAAAGAAATTATTTAGTTTCTAACCTCTCAATTATTTGAACCATGCTTTAATGAGGTAAAAGATCTTACCTAATACTGGATATACACAACTCCTCTACAATTTCCATGGGGAATAGTGACCTCTGGCTGCTGTCTCCACTGAAGTTGTCTGAGATGATAAAGACCAGGGGGCACCTACTCGTACGAACGAACCTCCTGAATTGCAAAACAACAAAATGGGATGAAAGTCAAGTCCAGCTTACTGCAAGTGGCTAAAGCTGATAATTAACAACTTATTTGCCACTGACCTGAGGATTTCATGTAGACTGCCAGGCTCTCGGTAGAATTGGTTAGGAATATCCTGTGCAAAACAAAGAGCTGCTGTCACTACATTCAGATGTAAATACTCTTCCACAGACTGACTGTCATGGCACACTATGTGGCCACACATTTTTAATTCCTGGTTTGCTTGCTGCCAACTACATTTTAACACAGCTGACACTGGAGAAAGTCAGAGGAGCAGCAGGGGGAAACAAACCCAAAGCATAGCACGTCTCATTATGGAAAACAATTACCTAAAAAGAAATATTTTCTTTCTGTCTCAGTTTCCTAAAGCACAGCCTTGGGTGTGTCTCGCTCACACTGCCTGTGAGCAAGGGTTTTACCCGGAGGACAAACACTCCAGCAAGCAGCTCCATTGGGGAAGAGGGCAGGATACCCATGTGAGGTGTGACAGGACCTACACAGGCAGGTGACTTTATAAAAACAAGTCACACGAGACTCTGCTTCCTAAATTCTACATCACATTACCCTGCTAGAATTTATGCCTGTTTTGGTCTTGAAAGTTTACAGACAACCTGACAATCAATTTCTAAAATTTCTCTCAGGAGAAGAATTGAAAAGTTCAGAAAGAAATTGCTATTGAAACACATTTCCACACAAGTACAAATAAAGCCTTGTCCTGTACCTGCCCACAAACCCTCAGTTCACACCTCTGCCCTAAGCACCACCACCTGTGTAAAACCAGGGAGTAAGTGCTAAATTTCAACTGTTTCTGCTTGTGGTCATTCTCTGTAGTGTCCCCTACACTCTCCTGCATCATTAAAGAACAGGAAGAGTGGTGTTTTTCCCACTCTCCCTGTTTATACACATATATATGTATTTCTAGAAACTTAATCATCCAGAAACATGGGAATGACTTCTCAGCATGGTTTGATCTCCGTTTTGATACTCTGTTACGTATTTCTGTGCTCAAACCAGACTCCCATTTCCGCCAGACTACTTGCTTCCGTGGTGTAACTACAGGTAGGACGTGGCTCTAGACTGCTGCAGAGACCCAAAAAAGAATGAAGACCTCATCTGCAGTAAAGGAGACGACTTTGGGAATCACCAATCCAGCATCTGAAGCTAGTTAGCATGTCAATGTTACAAGGAAAGGTACTGTTTTCAACACAACATTTCACAAGTTTTCACTTACTTCAATAAGAATAAGCTTTTTATCATTTTCTGAGGACTCCCCAAGCATCTGAAGTTTGTTATACTTATTTGCTCTTAACAGAAAATCTTGAAAGAGAGCTGCTTGGGCCTGACTCGGAAACGTATGAAAATTTGGGTCTGAAAAAGAAAACTAATTAAAAATATGTATTCTATATTATACCAAGTAAAATATAAATACCCACACAAACTAATACCCACCCGTGCTATTTTCTGACAGCAGCACTGAACAAGCCCTTTGGCAAACATGTGACAAACACAGGAGAACTTTTATAGGGGTGTAATTCAACTGAGGACCCAGACAAAGAGACTTACCTGTTTTCTTTTATTTGGTTCAAACAGAGCTCTCTATAGTGATTTAAATTGTCCACTATTTTGGACCAAACAGTGTAAAAAAACCTAAATCCCTTTCCAGATACAAGCAACAGAAAGATTCTCATTAAACACTAAGGAATGGACTTACATGGGTGTGGACCTGATTTCATATGTGACAGACAGAAGAGAAGCAAAAATACAAGACAGGAAACCCACAAAAGTAACTGAGAGGGAAGAAGAAGATGAAAAGAAAAACCTCCAACATACTTACCATGGTCAAACATATTTCTCAAGTCTTCCTTTGTAAAGTCTAAAGAGAGGGGATTGGTCCATTCTTGCACCTGAAGGCCAAGATCTTTGGCTAGAATTTGCAGAGTTGTGGTTTTTCCACAGCCAGGAGGGCCAGTCAGCAGCAGGACAGAGCCACCCTGACACAGAGATACAGAACATAATCACAAATGTCATAAATAAAGACTGACAGTCGGCTCAAGATGAATATTGGTTGAGTTTCTCCTACAGTTTCTCTGGTAACGATCCGCTCTCCCAGAGAAACCCCAGCCACACGTTTTGTGCTGTTAATTCACCTGCTGAGTACTCAGACAGAGAGAACCAGGCCAGGACTCTGAGATCCTTGTTCTGCTCCTAATGCCCCTGGTAAATAAACTGCGTGTGACTGCCACACAACAGACACTGAACTGGAGAACCAGCTCTGGAAAACACTAGGCAAGGCTGGCAGTTTGTGTCTAAGAACGCCTCTTACCAATCAAGATTAAAAACATCCCGTTACACCAGCTCAGTGCAACCAGAAATTTGTCACGAGACTTAAAAATTAACCTGGGAGAGATAAAATACAGCTTCAAGCACATACTGAAGAGTTGTGATTTATGACTGGATGCCAGAAAGTAGTATTTCTGAGGAAAATCAGAATCCACCCTCAGGAGCATAAGCCCAAAATAAATGTACAAGCTCTGACTTATGTTCTTACAGTATTTCTTACAATGCAGAACATACACAATCACTGTCTCTCTAAGGTGAGGTTTTCCTCTGAACGTGAAATTGCATCCAGCTCATTTGTATGGGTTGATACCTCTGGCTGCTGATTTTAGCAAGTTTACCTGCTTTGGCTGCCTCTGAAATATATGCATTTTTAACCAGGTTTCAACTTCTTCAATCTTCTTTTTTTGCACAGCAAGGTCATTCTGAAACAAGGACAAAATACGTGAAAGTTATATATTAATCTCTTGGTTTCTATTAACGAGATTAAAGAACAGAATAAATGCTGACTAAATATCAGCAGACATGTTGGTATGTGTTCCAGCTGCATGTGTGCTCTGCAGAAGAAATGCCACAGTTAAGGATGATCATCTCAATCCTCAAACAGGCAGTTTTCCATTCTTTGTAGTCAGGAAATAATGAGCTACTTATTATTCTCTACGTAATAACACTACAATCTTGTCTGTGTCAGGATACTTCATAGCGACTGCTGGAGCTGGTCCTTTTTACTTTTTTTTGCTCTAATACTGCAGAGGTTTTCGGAATTTTTGCAAATCCCAAAAATTTTTTTGGGAAAAACAGCTGGGTTTTCCCAGTGCTCGGAACTATCAGATGTGTCTGGAATTCAGTCACGGGTTCAAAAGTTAACAAGTGGACTGACAGGAAACAACATCTCCTCAGCAGCTTTTCCTCCTCAGGAAGCCTGGGAGAACGTGTGTCTCCCCCAGACAAAGAGCTCGCTGGAGTCTGGCAGTGAATCGCTAACCCAGAACCCTTTTGCTTTACCAAAACAGGATACGGTGAGAGCCTGACCCGTGCAGGTTACGGACAGAAGCACAACATGTCCCTCTGATGTCACTAGTACACTGGCACTCGAGGAGCTTCACACCTGCGTTTCAGGTTTGTATCTCTCCACCCACGGCAGCTCATCCTGGGACTGGCTCCGGTTCTGCCTGGGCTTGGCGCAGGGCAGATCTACAGCACACGGCTTCGCTCTTTTCCGGCAGGGAGCTTTGCTGTTCTCTGGCACAGGGGTCAGGTCTTTCTGCTTCTGCCGCTGGCCTCGGCCAGAGCTGCCTTTCAGCGGCTTCGCAGGAACCGCACAAGGGGGAATGCCTGTGTTTCCAAAGAAGTCATCAAATGGATGTGCCAGCCAATCCGCCACCTGGAGAAACACAAACGTGTGGTAGTAATGCAGCGCTCCCCTCCCCTTAGCTGGGCACAGCCGTCTCTAGAAAATGGGACATTTTTATCAAGTGTGCACTTCCCCATCCCTGGCAGTGTCCAAGGCCAGGCTGGATGGGGCTTGGAGAAACCTGGGATAGTGGAAGGTGTCCCTGCTCATGGCAGGGAGTGGCGCTGGATGGTGTTATGGTTCTTCCAAGTACAACTGGTCTGGGATTCCGTGATTCTTCTGTATTAAAAAAAAAGCTGCATCATTGTGCCAGGAGTATTTTGCAGCAAACTGGCAATCAGAACAAGTTGAGAACTCCATAAACACACACCCAACCTAAAGAATTAAAAAAGAATGAAAAAGCAGCATCAGCTTACTCAGACCACTTTTACATCAAGGTAATGTTCACACTGTCTCTGTGTAGTTTTCGGTATGTGGCACTTTTCTACCCTTTTAAAAAAATATTTAGAATGCAATAATTTGTGTTTAACAGTTAGAACCAGACCACAGTTATTGAGGCAGCACAGTACAATCAGGGAGTGTTTGCTGCACTGGGCAGCTCGGGCTGAACCAGAGCCCACGCCAGTGACAAGGAACAGCGCTGCTAACAGCACCAGTGTTTAATTCTGGATCTGAGGAACACCCCCGGGACAGGGCCGCAGACTCACCCGCCAGAGCGACTTCCCAAAGGCCCAAAGTACACCACAGGGGCCACAGGGCAGCCGCTCAGTGCAGGGTTAACAGGCTGGATGCCAACACCCCTCGGTGAAAATGCGAGTGACAGAACAGACACAACATCCCCAAAAAGGGCTGTGAAACCCTACAGTTTACACACCTCGTAAACCAGCACAGCAGTGCTGGCAGACAGGACACTGTCTGAGAGTTGGGTGTAGCAGGAGGCTCTGCCTGGAATGGGCTCAAACCACTTCAGCAAGGCCCTGTTTGCAAAGCCCCCAGTGCGACATGCAGAAGAGAGGTCACACTGCTTTTGGGGTGAATAATGCTGAAACCAGCCAGACTCCTCCATCCCAAAGTTCAGCATCCCCAGAGAGAGCTGGAGCTGTGGCAGAGCTGGTGAAATCCCTGGAGAAAGGAACAACCAAGGGACACCACTGAGAACTCCTGCAGAGCTGCTGAGCTGGCACAGCCTGGGCACACCTGACTGACAGGGCAGCACTTCAGACCAGAAAAGCCCCGACCCAAATCTTAAGGGCAGCGTCTCCTGACATTTCCCTTCTTGGGGGGTGTGGAGATTCCTCCCTGGGGTGGGGATGATGTGATCTCAAGGTCACCGCTTGAGGCTCAGGCAAATGCCCACAGTCGGGGTGAGTAACGTCAGTCTCTACTCAGTAATTGTTTTTTCTGGCTTTAATACAATTACTTGAATATTCAGAATCACAGAACCATTAAGGCTGGAAAAGACCTCCAAGATCATCGAGGCCAGCCTTTGCTTCCTATTTCCACTGTTGATATAACCATATTCATATTTCAGCTATTGCTTCGCAGTGCACTACAGCAGTGCTTATAGCCCCTGTACTGTGTACTGAATAATTCTGATTAAGATCTCTTTGTCTAACCATTATCAAATACACTTGCATAAATATATCTGGTTTGGCATCCCTATTCGTGCAGGACAAAGCTGTGCAGGGTTCAGTTACACCTGTACAATCCTGTCACCGTGAACCGCTGACCAGCTCTGGGGCTGGGACGGGATCCAGCTGCACCCCGACCCCTCTCTCAGGAGTTTGGAAAGCCGGGAGGGTCTGGGGGGGACAGTTTGAGGGGCTATGGGAAGTTTTGGGGGCCCCTTCTGCACAGTGTGACTCCGGGGATAAACTGATAAACTTTGTCTGAAGCTCGCACTGTGCCCGCGACGCCTCAGCACCCGGCAAAGAGCAGCGGCCTCTGCACCGTTACTCTCACACAAGCTGGGTTTGGCGGAATTTGCATAGTTACCAGCAATACCCCCGTGAGGGGGGGGGGGGGGG
>VZTD01001442.1:507251-548809 GCA_013397725.1 Rhagologus leucostigma | reverse complement strand
GGGGAGGGGGAGGCGCCTTCCACACGCAATGACACCAAACTAAATCTCTCTCTCAGCAAAAACCAAAACAACCGCCGCTGAAAAAGGACAAACTGCCAGTACAGAGCCCACGGAGGAACTACCGAGCCGCCGAGAGCCTCTTCCCCGGACCCACCTCCTCCGGCCTTCCCGGGCCGCTGCCGGACATCCTCGGCCGGGAGGACCGCTCCGCCTGCGGCCCCGCTGCCCCCGCCGGGCCCAGGCGGAGATCCGATCCCGGGGCCTGGGGCTTGGTGCCCCGGGACTCGGTGTGACTCAGTGCTCCGGGACTCGGTGCCCGGCGGGTCTCGCGGAGCTCTCAGCGCTCCGGTCCCGGCCGGGCCGCGCCCCCTCACACGGCGACGAGGGGTCCTTCCTGTCCGCCGGCTCTTAGCTGTCCGCGGCGCGCCGGGCAGCGCGGTGACGCCATCGGCGCTCGACGGCGGGGACGGAGGCCCCCGCGCACGTGTCTCCAGGGCGACGGGCGGCGGCGCCATGAGGCGGCCGAACGTGCTGATCACCGGTGGGCAGCGGGGCGGCAGCGGGACGGGGGCACGGCCCCATCGCAGCCCGGGGTGGTGTGGGGTCCCAGATCGGGGTGATGTGGGGTGTGGGGTCCCGGCCTGGGCTCATCGGGGGCCTGGGGTCCCGGCCCTGGCCCAGCCCGAGGTGATTGGGGGCGTAGGGTCCCAGCCTGGGGTGATTTGGGGTCTGGAGCCCCGGCCCCAGCACAGCCCGGGGTGATTTAGGTTGTGAGGCTCCAGCTTGGCTGATTAGGGGTGTGGGGTCCCAGCCCGGGATGATTTTGCGGCTCTACTCCTTCATGAGAACTTGAGGCTCCTCCATATTCCCTCAGGGTTTTCCAGTTAATGGAGATTTCCTCGGAACCCTCACGGTGTGAGAGACATTTCTGCACACAGTCAGAGTTCTCTCCCTGTTCTCCTGTTTCCTCTTCCTCGCCTGTTTCTCTTGGTCCTGCAGCTTTTTGCCCCCTTTTTCAGCACATGAACTCTCCAATGTTGGCTGTCAAAAGGTTCCAGTTCACCTGCTGGGCGGTATGCGAGGGGACCTGCAAGCCCTCCCCTTACCCTTTCCTGTGGGTTTGGTCTCCAGGCACGCCGGGTGTTGGGAAAACCACGCTGGGAAAGGAACTGGCGTCCAGAGCGGGGCTGAGCTACGTCAACGTGGGCGACTTGGCAAAGGAAGGTGCTGTATCACAGGAGTGCCCCAGCACGGGCACGTTCTGCTCTGCGTAACTCTGCTGGTGGTGTCTCGCGCACTGGGAGCCCCTGCACGTGTGTCTGGGGGCTGGGACACCCGGGGTGTCCAGATGGAGAGGAGAAGGCTCTGGGAGACCTTTCAGGGCCTAAAGGGGCTCCAGGAGAGCTGGAGAGGGACTTCAGACACGGGCCTGAAGTGCCAGGACACAGGGAATGGCTTCCCACTGCCAGAGGGCAGGGCTGGATGGGATCTTGGGAAGGAATTGTTGGCTGTGAGGGTGGGCAGGCCCTGGCACAGGGTGCCCAGAGCAGCTGTGGCTGCCCCTGGATCCCTGGCAGTGCCCAAGGCCAGGCTGGACGGGGCTTGGAGCAGCCTGGGACAGTGGGAGGTGTCCCTGCCATGGCAGGAGTGGCACTGGATGGGATTCCAGGTCCCTCCCACCCAAACCATTCTGTGATTCTGTATATTAAATGAATTTACTTCTGCAGCAGGAGTTTCTGTAGCAGCATACTTGGTGTTAAGTAATAAATAACAAACTTATCCTTAGATGGATTTGTAAACAAGGTGTTCCCTACCCTGAACTCTGTCTTTTGTCTGCAAACTCCTGAGACAAACATAACAGTGTTAATTAATTGTGGTAATTGCTACCCCACAAACGTGCGCGGGTTCTGTGCTGCAGGAGAGCTGTACGAAGGCTTTGATGAGGAGTATGACTGCCCCATTTTGGATGAAGACCGGGTAAGTCCCACCCCTAGACCCACCCTCGCTGTATTTCGGCTGTGCGGTGCCAGGTGAGCCTGCCTCTGTCTGTTCCTCGTGCAGGTGATTGATGAACTCGAGGATAGGATGAGCGAGGGAGGAGTGATTGTGGATTACCACGGCTGTGACTTCTTCCCCGAGCGCTGGTTCCACATCGTGTTTGTTCTTCGCACAGAAAATTCATTCCTGTATGACAGACTGGAAAGCAGGTGTGTCGCTGGGGTGGATACGGAGTGAAGTGCTGTTGTGTGACTTCACTTAGGGTATAAATCACTGACTCTGGAAAAGGGGCTCCGTTTTCCCTGCACCTCACACTGTCTCTTGGTGCTCTTGCTCTCTAGGGGCTACACGGGGAAGAAGCTGCAAGACAACATTCAGTGTGAAATTTTTCAGACTCTCTATGAGGAAGCTGTGTTGTCATATAAAAAGGAAATTGTGCACCAGTTACCCAGCAACACTCCAGAGGACCTAGAGAGAAATTTGGATCAGATTATGCAATGGATTGAGCAGTGGATGAAGGACAACAACTGACTTTTGGTGAAACAGTAACTGCTGGATCTCTTCTTGGGAGGGAGGGTTTTATAAATGGTATTCATAATTCTTGTGTTATAGGTGAACATGAATTGTGTTGTAACTGGACGTAGCTGGGGAGTAGGAGAAGGTTCAGAGTAGCCAGTTGTGAGGGTTTGTAACAGCACCCTGGAGGGGCAACAGCAGAACTGATACAAGTGAGGGAACGGGTGAAAGTGGCATGGTTGCCCTGAGTAGCAGGAGCTGTGTTCAGTAACTGAGAATTCTTTGGACCTTACAATTAAAACCAAACCATTAATTCCCTGCAAGACCACTGTAAAATCCTGATAGCTGGTGGCAGTTGAGGCACTTTTGATTTCCAGAGGGTGGAACAGTGTCCTGGAAAGGAGTTAGTTCGATGCTGAGTTGTGAGACTAAAACCTGCTGTGCTCCACTGTGGCCCTGGGCGTGTGAGGATAACGCAGAGTGAGATGGTTTGGTACAGGCTGAGGTGGGCCCTTGGTTTTTTTGGGAGGGAAAAGAAGTGATGTGAGAGTATTTTTAAATGGTTGCACAGAACTTTGGAGATTCCTTTGTGTGTAAGGAAACATGGGCTATGTCTGCGCTGGTCTGGAGTGTTTAACAATAAACCTTCTTTTTCCTTTTTCTCTGTGTTCCCCGTGCCCTGTCCCAGTCATGAAGTATGTACATCACTGCAGGATTACCCAGGAAATGCATCACTTGTCAGGATAAACCTGCAGTGAACCTAACCGTGGTCAGAGTTAAAACACTGGCAGCGGCCTGTTCTGATTGCTATAAAAGCCTGGGCCCCAGGGGGGCAGGGCTGTACCAGGAAGAGAAAACCTTTCTTCAGTGAAGAGCTGCTTGGAAAGGAAGCCTTGTGAAAGGTTCTGTAGGAAGTGCTTGCTTATAAACCCTTTATATACACCAGTTTGGATAGTAAAACAACCTTCTTGAAAATTTTTGGTGTAAAAAGTGGTGTTGCTACGTATTTACCACTTTATTTTTTATTCCAAATTTGCTATTGGGTTTGGTGTTTTTTTTTGGTGACACTTGGAGAGGAATATTGCAACAGATATTTGATGATACTATAAACCAAAATGGGGAAAAATAGTGAGTTTCCTTGGAGAATTGGGCCCAGGCATTGTGGAAACTCGGGCAGAGGTTGGCCTAGAGTAGGAAACAGGTGGAGGGCGTTCGTGGGGTGTCGGGACAAGCCCAGTCCTTGGGAACACTTGGAGTGACCACGCGTGGTAACCTCAGCTCGTGTTCCCACGCTGCCCCACGCCGGTCAGCGCTGTGCCGGGGACGGGGCTGCGGAGACAATACGGACCGCTAATAAAAAGTAGAAATAAACAAACCCCTCCTTCCGAGGAGCCCGCGGGGAGCTCCCGGAGCCGCTCCGTCCATCCCGCCCCGGGGCGGGACCGGCAGCGCGGGGTGCGGGCGCGCAGGTGGGTCGGGATGCTCCGGGCGGGGGCTCCGGGGGTGCCCGGGGCTCTGCGAGGCGCTGTCCCCGGCCGGCTGATGTGGCAGCGCTGATGTGGCAGCCCCGAGCCGCCGGCGGAGCGGCCGCGCTCCGGCAGCCTCGCATTTCTCACTTGGGTCTTGTCCTGCCGCTGTAAACACGGAGCTTCCCTGTTCTTCCAGATAAGTACTGGCGTTGCGGGAGGCGCTGTTCGCCGGAAGGTGAAGGGCTCTCAGTCAGGATAAAGACTCAAACCGACCAAACAACCGAAAAAAAAAACAGGAGGAGAAGATGGAGGAAGCAGAAGAGGATGACATGTCATGTGGAGACTTGGGAAACGGACTTGGGAGAAGACCGGGAGGTGTTTATGAAGGGGAAAACTTACAAAATTCCTATTCGATTAGATCTAGGAAGGGATCTGGGAAGGCTTGTAATGCCCCCTTGTCAGCAAAGGTAGGGGAAGAAAGTGATGCTGCAGCTCTTCCTGGTCCAAAACGAAACAGCTTTTACGATGGATCACTCAAAAAACCTGCTCCTAGTTCCACACGACAGAATAGCTGGGGTAAGAGTAATTTGGAAGTTAATTATTCACCATGAGAAAAATTTTTGTTAGTGAAAGTGAGCCGTTCAGCTGCTTCACAAAGTGTCATCAGGTTTAATTCAGACCACTTGCCAAAACCCCTGAAGGGTTCTGGTGCGTGCTGGGATCCTCCACCTTCCTCCCAGAACATTAGCAGCAGAATTGCTTCTCAGTGGTGGAGGTGGTGACCATTCTTCGTGTAAAATGTCCAGTTTGAAAGTGTTTAATTTTGCATTTGAAAGTGACATTTAGCAAAGAGCATCCTGTGGTGGGTGCACCTACGTGGGTATACCTGTGTCTATGAAACTGAATGGCATTGCTTGGACTCCTGGTTTGTTTAAGTAAGTTTAAGTCTTCCTAAAGATGGTATCTAAAGCTTGCAGCTAAATATTCAAAATCTTACTTGCTCTCTAGTTGAAATTTGTGAATGGGCTTGCTTTAGGGGTTAGGAAGTAGTTTTTAGAACCTGCATTGGCATTCATCCTCTTTTTTTGTGAAGGCAGTGCTGCTGTAAAAACAATCAAGTGTAGGCAGTGCTGTTCATTACAGTCTGGCTGCATTCCTGTAAATTTCTAATATTTTGACTGAGATATTTCTGTGTAACTTGCTTATTTCTCTCCTTTAAATAATTCCCCATTATCCTCTCCACAGTAAGATGAGCTATCTCTGTCTCTTGAAAATTGCCCCTACTTCTAAGTAGTGCTAGCTACTGTTGTTTTGAGTGTGCTTGTTGAAAAGTTACAATTGGAAAAGAATCTAAAAAATTAATTTTTTTAAATCAAGATGACAATTTTGTTGGGTTTATTTTAAAGGAAATTATAAAATATTTGTCTTTATGTCTCTTTACAACAGGCATTTCTCCCCCATTTCACTTCTTTAACTGTGAAGCAGTGTGTTTGAAGTTTGTATTGATGTATTTCTTAAATCTCTGTATTAGCTCCACAAGAAAAAAACACAAAACACAAAGATGAAAATTCACCTTTGTATGTTACCTGTTTTCAGGTTAAAATCCTCATTTTTTTCTTTAAATATTACAATATCTTACCATTTAGTATCTTCTATTAATCCTACAGAATCTAATACTGAAGTGTCAAATGAAGAACTAAAGCAACAACTTCGGGAAGCTCTAGAGGTTGGTAACAGTGCCCAGGGTGCTGCTCTCCAAATCTGCATTTCCTTTCAGTGTAGCAAGAGGATCTTGGCAAGTTGAGAGACTTGGATGGACCCAGGTTCTTGAAATTAAAGTGGTAGTTGGGAGCTTTGTTAAATTTTATGTCAGGAAATCAATAGTGTGAGGTGGACTTTATATTCTGAGCGGTTTGTTTATTTGTTTGTGGGGGTTTTTTTTGAGGGGACAAAAAATTTTGAGTATTTTTAAAGATATAGAGAATATTGAAGGTATTGTTGTACTTTTCTAGCAGATGTTTATTTTTCATTGAGCTTTGGGGCCTGAAAATCTGCAGTGTAAACAATCTTTGGATTTTTAGTCTGCGTTTTTGTTGAAAGGTACCTAACAGTATATTTTGATTTTACTGTGGTTAAATGTGTTGAGGTGTTGGCATCACAGCCAGCTGACTTCGGCTGTGAAACTACACATTTCATCTGCACTGTGTTCTTTAACCTCAGGTGAGCCCATGAAAAGACACCATACAGGTAAAACAGAGGTTTGTTTTTTGAGGAGGGCAGATTTACATTGCTGTTACAGTTGAATCCTAACAGGATTACCTTGGCTTTTGCTCAGTGTATCTACTTTGTTTTACTTCAGGAAGTTGAAATTTTGAAAGTTGAGCTTGAAGCATCTCAAAGACAGCTTGAAGGAAAAGATGAAGCCCTAAGAATCCTGCAGAGCATGGTAGGAGCTGTTCAGAAATCACTTGGTACTTGGTGGTAACAAGGAAAACAGAGGAAATCTTCTGCTACTCCTCATCGAAACCTCAGACACCTTAAGGCCTTCCCAGGGCTGCAATTTAAATCATTGAGTGTCCAGGTGTCTACAGACTTGCCTCTACAATTTACTGGAACTAGTGTGTTATTTAAGAAGACTTTACTGTTATAGCAATTCTCATAATTTTATCTTTGAGAATTCTTGAGGATTTATCTATTAAACATAAAATTAAGGCCTTTTTCCAGTCCCTTAAATTGAAGATTTTGGCAGTGCTTGTAATCCTGCTGTGAAGCATGAGTATTTTGAGTTGACTGCTCCATCTGTTGCCCTAGAGGACAGTATGCCTTAAATGTCAGGTCATTCTTTTGTTCGCCATTTGTTATATTTTTATTCTCTTTCGTAACAAATTCTGCTGAAGTCACTTCCTGGGATTTAGCCTACTTACATAACCCATTTGTAGTCGTGCCGTTTCTACCCTCACATATTCGTAGCAAGTTAGGCCTGGATCAAAGCTTAGGCACGTTGTAACCCAGTTTTTCAAGATGTGATTTTCTGCACAGCCCTGAAGAAGACATGATCTCAAGTTAAATAATGCTACACTGTCAACAGCAGAGGTTATGGGTTTGAAACCCAAGTCTATTATGCAAGTCGGTGACTTGAGATCAGAACCCTCTGGGGCTCACGAGCGAGTTGCTGGTGTTTGTAACTCTGCACACTGCTGTTTAACTATGAATGTGAACGTCTCTAGGTGTAAAACTGAAAATTAAGTCAATCACAGTATTTGACAGAGTTGCATTTTGGGTTTTGGTTTGGTTATTTGTTAATTTTGCAGGCAGTATTTGATAAAGCCACGAGTCATACAAAAGCAATGCTTCAGAAAACTGAGGAAGAAAAGAGGACTCTAGAGAAGGTAAGTATGGTTGTTTCCTTCACACAGAGAAGCCCGTGGCTATTATCAGACTGTTTGTTTAAATCAGTGCATACCTGAAATTAATTCCAGGGGTTTTATAAAAGGAATTCCTCTTCCTTTCTAGTAGAAGGGGGAGCGTTAATGTATCACTCTTTTAATCTAGACCTTTTCATGCTATAGTGTGTACAAATAATACCTGAAAATTAGCAGAGTTCTTCCTGTGCTTCTAGATGGTGTTTGTTGTAGGTTTCAGTTGCTCAGAGTGAGCTGCACAACTCCTTAGTGGTTCAGCTGAGGCTTCCCAAGGACTCTAAGAAATGGGTGCCCAGTTTTCACAGGGAAGGTGGGGAGGAGGAGCAAGGTGGCTTTGAGCTGCCGTGTTAGACTGAGTTTTTTTGCTTTGTCTCTCCCCCTGTTGTTCTGTCCCACGTAATAGGAGTAGGACAGGGAAATGTGGCAGCGTGGGTTTGTCTTTGCTGTAGGCCTCTCGAAGCATTAGTTCTGTAACAGACTGGAATCCATAGGTCAGTGATGCAGAAACTTTGGTGTCTGGTACCGAATTTGTTATTAGCAGTGTCACGGGTTGTCACTGAGACCTCTGCCAAACCCAGCACCCCTGGCATCTTTTTGATGGGAGCCCTGTAATGAGCTGTTGCAAGTTTGTTTTGTTTCCACAGGAAATAAATATTTTGCAATGGGAAATTGAATTTGATCAGGACAGATTTAAAAACATAGAAGACACGTGGACAGAAAAATATGACAGGTATTTGACCTACACTGTGTATCACTGGAGTTTTTGTTTGATTTTTTTAAAGTGCACTGAGTGCTCTATGTCGTCTGTTTCCTGTTCCAAACTTATTTCCTCAGGTTCTTTGGGGGCTTTGTATTTTCCCAGTTCCCTTCCAAATTCTGGAAGATTTTGATTTTTCACACTGGTCACATTTGTATTTTTCAATTAAAACTTGTAGAATTATTGTCCTGATTTTTTTGTTTAATGTGTCTGTAGGCTGGCTTTGCTAGGCTGAGGTTTTTTTTCATCTTATGACGTTGGCCAGCTGGAGACTTGATTATCCTTATTTACCTTAACTGTAGATGAGGCAGAGAAAATAATGGTATATGCATGCATGTGGAAGTATAATTTCCTGGTTAATCATTTCTTTATTGTCTTGC
This sequence comes from Rhagologus leucostigma, assembly GCA_013397725.1. Taxonomy (NCBI): domain Eukaryota; kingdom Metazoa; phylum Chordata; class Aves; order Passeriformes; genus Rhagologus; species Rhagologus leucostigma. The sequence continues at coordinate 540,267 of VZTD01001442.1, read as the reverse complement.
CCTGTAGGTCTGGGCGTGAGTACAGGGGAAATGTAGTGTTTTAGAGAGAGGCTGATCAAGAGGTTCTTTGTTAAATAAGAGTCACTCTGGGTGGACAGCAGGTGTGGCTGGGCAAGAAGAATGTGCCAGAGGCACTAAACTAATAATATATAACAGACCTTGAAAAATGGGACCAGAAGACTCGCTCATTTGCATGTAGAAGTTGTATCTCCGAAGTCTACCCATCAGAGGAGTTGTTACTGTCATCATTTGTTATTATTATTGCTGTTGTTGTTATTATTCAGAATGTATTTTTATTTAGATATGTTTCAACTTCGAATCAAAGAATAAGCCAAAAGTTTACAAACTATTCCATAGATACATTCATCAAGGGATGCCTCTTGAAAAGCCCTCTGGCTTTCCTGGCTGAGTAGATTGGAAGTGTAGCTGTGCAGTTTGGAGCCACAAAACTGGTATTGACTGTTGAAAGATAGAGACATAGCTTCAGAAAACTGACAGCCAGGGGCTCAGCCTGCTTTGCAAAACATCTGATATTTTTCTGATAGTTTTCTGCCATCTGAGGCAGCAGGACAAGAAGACTGTGCGTTTTCCTTTGGTTTTCTCCAAGTGAAATAATTCAGACTAGGCTGCATTTACTGACAGCTGAGGAGATGCACCGAATAAATTGTATTGCTTTGACGTTTAGGACGTCAGATTGCCAGTGTTCTGCTCAAGAGGGAAACACTTCAAGGAAAAATGCATTATCAGTGCATATTGTGTGTTCTCATGTTGCAACACCTGAAGGCACAGCTGTTCTTGAAAACAGGATTCAGACTACAGGAAGTTTACAGACCAGAGCTGTCACATCTCTAATACCAGTTTTGTTCTTTCAAGGAAGTAGGAAATTTATAGCTAGTGTTTCAGAGGTTCATAATTACCAATTTCTTCTCATTTCTAATGGGAATGTGGCACTTAAACTCATCTCTTGTTAAAGCTGTTGGCACCCTCTCCTTACACGTGAATGATTTTTTTTCTTTTTTAACATTCAGTTGAACACACTGGGAAGGGTTTGGAGTGTGAGGGTGTGGTGTCACGAACAGGGTGAGCCTGTTGGAGCAGCCCGTGGTGCCGGGGGGGCAGAGCACCCTCAGGGTCAGCACAGAGGTTCCTGGTGGTGCTCCCTGGGTGCCGGGGGCTGAGCACACAGCCCAGCCTGGTGCTCCCTGCCGTGCCGACCTGGGTCAGCAGGACTGGCACCTTGCTTATCGGCCCCTGGCCAGCAGATTTGCTTCTAGCAGCATAATGCAGATTATTGGTACAGATATTGTGGGAAAATACTACCACTTTTTCCATAAAAGATACTCGAAGTGAGAAAACTGCTGCAACAGTGCTCCATGGTTAGTATCTTATCAAACCCAGTACTCAACTCCTTTCACATCTGTTTTTTTTTCTTCCATCTTGTGAGTAATCCTAATTTTTATTTGCAGAAATATTAGATGCCGTGTTTTAACAGCTTATTTCTTAAATTATTGAGTGCCCATTTAAAAATGTTTTTTAAAATATAATAAAGCCATTTTCTAACTTCTATAGGATATACTGTGAAAACGCAGCTCTTAAGGAAGCATTGAAACTGAGGACAGAAGAAGTTAAAACACTTAAAGCTGAAAATGCAAGTAAGCGAGCAACAGCTATTCCTCTGAATACACTGTTTTTCAGGAATAACTCAGGATTTAGCTGTGATGGAAGCTTCCTGTGGGGATCAGTGTCTTGTTACTGGCAGCTGATCTTAGGATATGCAGAAGCCTGGAAATTAAATTGAAAAGCAGCCAGGGCAGCCACTGGATCAGAGGGCTCAAGTCCCTTTCCCCTTTTTTTGCCTTCCAAAAAGCTTTAAAATAGCTGACTTAAATCATTACTTCCCCAATGTTGTGCTGTTCTGAATGAGCGGCTGCCTGACTTTTCAGTGTACGAAGAGACGAGCACTCAGTCCTGAGGCAGAGCAATACAGGAAATGGTCTCTCCCTAAGTAGTCATTACTTCTGGGAGAACACAGAAGGAAAAACAACTGGGATATGAGTTTCTACTTCTACACTCTCATCATGTTCCCAAACTGATGCTTGAACTATAAAACTGCTTCATTTGGGTGTAGTTGAACTCAGAAATTAAGAAATCACAGCAGCAGACTTTTGTAATCTCTTTCTGTGTTTTATTTTGTAGTCCTGAACCAGCAGTGCTTGGAATTCCTCGCAATGCTAGATGTGAAACAACAGAAAGTTTTTCAGGAGAACATGTCGTTGAGCAAAAGTGACATTACTGATTTTACAGGTCTTGAAGTAAGTATTGCTAATGTGTTTTTCAAAGTGGGTGCTTCAGAGATCTGTTTGTGTTCAAAATACATAGAGGAAATTCATTGCTCATTACATATCCCTTTCTTTGGACCCATTTTTAGCTAATTAGAACATGCCTTTGCATGCCTGTTAATCAGTTTTCTTCTTTCTGGTCCACCTTGCAAAGAAAGATCAGACAGAAGAAGCATCAAGCTATTTTTCACAAGCCACGATGCTTTTTTTTTTTCCTTCCTAGCACTGAAACCCTGCTGGCTTGTGCTTTACTGAGCACAGTAATATCCCAGTGAGGTCTGCAGGGCGTGGCACACCCAGCTGTCAGGTTTTGCCTGAAAAGCACACCTCTCATTGTGAGTCAGAAGCGATCACCTGCACCTCTCGCACCTTGCTCCCGCTGACTGGCACTCCCTGTGTAGTTTCAGGGTGGTTTTCTGCTGGCATCTCTGTAAGCAGATCCTTACCTGTGGTTTGTTTTGGGTTTCAAGCTGGCGGTGCTCGGAGCCTGCACCTGCAGTCCTGCTGAGGGGCAGCCTTGTCCCTGTGCCAAGGTGGCAGCTCTCACTCGAAAGCAACTCCTTCATCTCAAGCAAGAGGTAACGAGGCCTGGCTGGGTGGGGACAAGGAGGGGGTGCTCCCGTTCCAATCCAAACAAAGCCAGAAACACTCAACCGCTGCTTACACAAACTCGGGTGTTTCACAACCAGAATCCATCTCAGAAATAATGTAAAGTTTGTTTGCGATGCTTGTAATGCCCTAACTTTTGCTGGTAGAAAAATTTTAATTATATCTGCTCAGCTTTACCTGTTAAAAAAAATTTTTTTTGCATTCTTTTTCCTTCTTCCCATATTTTTTAATCTAAAAAAAAGAGAACACACCCTAAGTGTGTGCACTCCATGAATGTACACACTGTGCATGTGGGCTGGCACTGAGCCTTTTCCTTCCTTCCTGGCGGTGCATTTCACCCCTCCCTTGTGTTGGCATCAGCACCCACAGCCCGCCCACCCAGCTAGGTCAGCAAGCTGATCTTGCTGGAAAATACCTATTTACCTCACCTTAAATCAGTGACGTGAATTTCAAGCTCCTAATTTTTTTAAATTTAGTGAGATTGTGTGGATTTAGAATTTTTCTTCTAATTTGTATTTGACTCTGCAAATGTGGTAACCATCCTTGTGGTCCTGCTGCAGAAGTTCCAGTTCGCTAACTGGTTTTGAAAGTAGGTGCTGGCGTGTCCCTTATGATCCCTGATACAGATTCCAATCTCTTGCTCCTTTTGCTCCTGGCCCAGCTGTTACGGGGCATTATTGCCCTCCTCAAGCTCTTGGGCACGTGCAGAGATACATAAATACACAGAGATGATTTTGTAGATGGCTGGTGGTGTGAAAATGTGCAGACAATGAAGAGTAAGGACTTTAATATACATTTCAAAATACATTTCTTTACGTGTCAGGAAAACCCTTCGGTTCCTACTACTTGCTAGATTATATTTACTTGCAAGTTGTCTGTGTCTTAATATTCATTTTAAATCTGCTTTTGCTTCCAAATTAGCTAATATACTTTAAATTTTCCCTGAATTAAAACCAGATTGAAAATCTGAAGAAGAGTAAGGATGAAGCATATATCATGGCAGATGCCTTCAGAATTGCATTTGAGCAGCAACTGATGCAGAGGAAGGACCAGGCCCTGAGGCTGGCAGAAGTGATAAACACGAAGAAGGAAACAAAATTTGCAAACTGGAGACGTCTGCGAGGCACTGGTAGCTGGGCAATCTGTGTGTCCGTGGGGGTTGACTGGCAGAGGAGGGACCAGGAGCCAGGAGCACCTCTCCCTGGGTTAGATGTGTGCTGGTTGCTCAGCTGCTGACTGAGAGTGAAGGACAGCAACTGAGAAAAGCTGGCATCTGGCCATTCTAAGTGCTTCTCTGTTGTTTGGTTCTTCTTGATGAGCTCTATGTAAGGGTTGGGGAAGGAGGAGAAAAGCAAAAAAACAGATATATTTGGGGCTTTTTTAGCTCCAAATAGGGTATTGAGCAACCTGGTCTAGTGGAAGGTGTGGAACAAGATGAGCTTTAAAGTCTCTTCTAACCCAGGCCATTCTATGATTCACTGGAGTGCTAAATAGATTTTTTTTTTGTTTTTCCTTGAACATTTTTAGCCTTTTATTATGCATGTGCATCAATATTAGCGTTTACTAGTGTTCTTACACTAATACAGAGTTACAAAGCCCTGTGTAAAACAGGAAGAATTCTAATCTGTCAAGTAAGAATAATTCTAATAATCTTTAGTTCTTTAAAAAAAATAAAGGGATAAAGAGAAGTATTTAAGTGCTTACATCATGGTCAAAACCACTGCACACTTTGGGAACAGCACAATGTATTTGTTTTGACCATTGGCCAGGAGCTGCCAGGCTGAGGAGTGTGGTGTGTCTCCCAGATTCCTTGGGCACTCCTGGGGTGTAGCACTACAACAGCATAACCTTTACTAGCTGTTTCCCCTATACTGACACCACTGCTTTCAGGCTCCGTTACCTGGTACATATGTTCTATAATTTTAATATGTTTTATGATTTTTAGGAATCTTACAAACTTGTAAGAGGCCTAGGTCAGAGAATCTTGATTTTTTAACAGGGTACTTACTGTTAGAAAACAAATTACCATGAAATATTGTTTAACTAGAGTGTGAAAAGTGTATTTTCCATAGAGCACCAAGAATTTTCGATTTGCCCATGTGTAAGGTCTGCGTAGTCTTTATGTGATAGCAGGAGTAGTGCTGCGTGATGGGAACCTGCTGTGCCCCATGCAGTGGGAGAAGCTGCAGCTTGCATTGCCCTTTCCAATGAGATCGTTCAGATCCGGGTTTACAAGTGCCCGTTTTAACCCAAAGTGCTCGTTCCCTTCCTAAGCAGTTCTGCGTTTGATGTACTGCTGTTTTCCTTAGAGCGTGTCAAGTTACAAGGGAACAAGAACAATCTGGGGCGGAAGCTGTCCAGCCTGCTCTCGTCAGATGGGGACTGCAGGAAGGTTGAGGAGCTGGACAATCCCCACGAAATCCTGAGGATGTTGATAGATCTGGTCAGTATTTGGTTCATCTCTTCAGAGCGCGTGTGTTTGCGCGGGTTTACACACCCTGAGCTGACAAATGGCCTCCTCTCCTTTCTGCTGACCACACAGGTGAACGACAAGGAGGAGGCCCTGGCGCACCAGCGCAAGGTCAGCTACATGCTGGCACGGGCCGCCGAGGCCAGGGAGGCCGCGCTGGGGCAGGACGGGGGGCACACGGGGGGAAGGTGTCGGCTCGGAGCCCAGGGCCCCCCGGCTCCCCCTCACACCGACAGCCAGCGCCTCGCGGCCCCGAGCTGTGCGAGCTGTGCTCCTGCCGGGCCCCACACAGGAACAGCCCTGGCAGGGCTCCGAAAGTCGCTCTCCTGGCCCTCGGCGCTCGGGGATGGACGTGCGCCGAGCGGGATGGCTGAGGGGCCGCGCGAGCTCTCGCTGTAGCCGCGCGTGGGGGCAGCTCGGCTTCATAAAGGAGAAACTTCTTGTGGAAACACCAGAACCTGTGCTGTGATTGCATCATCGCAGGGCTGATGTCACAGCGAGGGCACAGCCGCCATCGCTGGGGTGAGAGGGGCGGCTTCCGTCAGTTCTGCTGGGGAAGCCCTGGTGCCTGCCCAAGCCCTTCCCTGAGCCCACGGTATCCAGTGACGCAGCGGGAGTGACATCACTGGGGAGGTGTGATGTCATCCACACAGGGAACAGGGCCTGGGGGGGGGGGCTGGTGAAGCAGGAGTGACGTCACTGTGGGGGTGTGATGTCACCAGGACAGGGAGCAGGGCCTCAGGGGGGGCTGGTGGAGCAGGAGTGATGTCACTGTGGGGATGTGATGTCATCCACACAGGGAGCAGGGCCTGGGGGGGGCTGATGGAGCGGGAGTGACGTCACCGTGGGGGCTAAGGGGGTGTGACATCATGAGACCCGGACGGCCGGGGCGCCCCCTGCCGGCGGGGCGCAGGAAAAGGGGGGGTGTGACCGGCACAGGAGGCTCCGCCCCCTCCCACAGACCCCGCCCCTTCCCGCAGCTTGTCCCGTCGGCGACTCAACTCTTATGCTCTGTCAATCACAAAGGTGGCCCCGCCCACTCCAGCGTGCCACGCCCCTGCGCGCTGTCCATCAGACATGTGGTCCCGCCCCGCGCCGGCCGTGGCGGGAGGCGCACGCGCAGGGTGGGGATGGGTGCGGTCGTAGTGACGTCACGGGCGGGTGAGGCCGCGCAGGCGCGGTGCGCGCAGCGAAGGGTCGAGGCCGCCGCCCGGAGCCGCCGGCGGGGCCGGGGCGGGCCCTGAGGGGAGACGGCCCCGAGACGGCCCCGAACCGGCCGGGTGAGGTCGGGGCGACGCGGCTGTGGGAGTCTGTCCTCTGACTGAGGTTGCCTGGGTGGGTTATTTGCCCCCGGAGGTTTGGGGGTATTAGCGGTATTATTGCTTACTGCCGTTCCGTTTGTTTTTATATAAGGTATATATATGGTATAATATATAAACAAAAGGTATTATATAGGGTATATGGAGCATACATATGGTATATGAAGTAAAATGTATGAGATTATTATATCGGTTACAGAGAATACATATATAGTATATAGAGCGTAATGGACAATCTTACACTGTACACTGACAGGCATTAACAGAGTGTAAAACATTCTGAGTCTGTATTTAAATACGAGCAGTAATGGCAGAGAGCTGGTCATTAACAGCTTCTGGGGAGCACGGCAGAGGGTCCAGCTGGCTGCCAGAGCCAGGTGCTGTCAGTGCTGTGTGGCCGAGGTGGTCTGATATGAACATTGGCTCATTAGTAATGCAAATCAGAGGAAATGGGGTGTTGAGGGAACAGTGATTTCCACTGAGGAGTGATCTGGCAGACGTGGTGCAGTGCCATTCCCGAGACTCATTTTCTGTCGCTAAGTGATAAATGCTGGTGGAAGTGGTGGTGGCACAGGGCAGTGTGTGTGGGGGCAGCCAGGGGGTTCCTCACCAGCGGGACTGGCTGCTGGTATTACTGGTGTGCTGGACACTGCTGAGAGTCAGAACTGGTCAGTTTTCAGCCTCCAGCTTACTGTATCCAAGTTTGGGCTTCACGGCAGAAGAAAGAGAAGAATCTACTGGAGAGGGTTCAGTATAGGCCACAGAGGTGCTGTGGGGTCTGGAGCATCTCTGTGATGGGCAGAGGCTGCGGGAGCTGGGCCTGGTCAGTCTGGAGAAGGGAAGGCTGAGAGGGGATCCCATCAATCCACACAAACACCTCCGAGGGGTGCCAGAGGATGGATGGGGCCAGGCTCTGCTCAGTGGTGCCAGTGACAGGACGAGGAGCAGCGGCCATAAAATAAACCACAACGAGTTGCAGCCCAGCAGGAGGAAGAACTTCTGTCCATGGAGGGGCAGAGCCCTGGAGCCGCTGCCCAGGGAGGGCCTGGAGTGTCCCTCTCTGGAGACATCCCAGCCCCAGCTGGACACGTTCCTGTGCCACTGCTCCAGGGGACCCTGCCTGGGCAGGGCGTGGGACTGGGTGGGCTCCAGAGGTCCCTTCCAAGCCTGATAATTCAGGGGTTCTGTGATTCTCTGGGTGGTGTGAGTAATGCTGTTCTCCGTTCAGAGGAGTAGGGTTTTATGGGTGGATGAATGGAAGAAAATCCGCAGAAGCTGAAGGTGATGTGGGATAGAGGTGTGCAGGTGATGATGTCGTCACGCCGCTGGTGGAGTTCTGTCCTGAAGAGTCTGTTGACCTAACGGAATGGCATTCTTCAAGCAAGACAATTTGTTGTGGTGTGTCCTGTAAGCTCGTCCTTATATGTCTGAAAGCTTCTGCAGCTTTTGTCTTCACCCCATGATTCAGCTCCTAAACTTGCTGTGGCAGCAGCCACCTCAGCTTTTGGTTTGGACAATAAGTTGTTTTACTCAGCAAGAATAATTTTTGTTTTTATTTGAGTTTTCCACACAGGGTTTGTTTAGTTCTGCTGAGCTTCTCCGTCGGGTTGATTGCTGATGAGCTCTGTGGGCAGTTGTTCCTTTAAACTTTTTGTCTGTAGGGCCTCAAGCCTATGGGTCATGTGTGGTGTTGGGGTATGGGAGGGGGCTGAGAAGGAAAAAGCTGGTAATTAATTCCTTCAGTACCCTTGGCGTGGGAGAAGAGGCACACTGTGCTCCGTGAGCGTTTCACTGTGATCTTAGTGCTTCGTGGTCGTGTTTATATTGGAGGTTTTGTTCTACTTGTGGTAGTTGCTGAGGTGGTAAGGTGGAAAAAACCGTTTTAATCCTCATACAATCCTCAGTACAGCTTTCTGCTCAGGCTAAATACAATGATTAAACACGGAGATGGGGCTGAAACAATGTAACTGTGCAGCGAGCAAAAAGACATCAGTTCTGGTAATCAGACTTAAGGTGGCTCCTGTGGTCATCTCTCTGGAATGGAGACCCGTGTGCCCCGTTTGTGTGTTCCTTTGTCTCTAAAGCCCAGCTTGTGCTGTTCCAGGATGTTTTGTGCGAAAGCAGGCCTGGCCTCTGCAGTGGGGATTAGCTGTAACAAGCTGCAGATCTGGTGGTGCCCATACGTGCTAACGCTGCAGAGAGTGGTTTTCAGGGATTCTTAGCCACCGAAAGGTAGCTTGTCTTCAGACCTTGAATTGGTTAGTTGGTAATAATTAACTTATGCATTCTGTTTTGCAAGTTATCACCACTGAAAACTGCTAACTACCTCCATTTATAGAGACTGTATCTGGAAAAAACCCTGACAATCCATCCTGTCAGTTGGCCACTCAGTATCCCAGCAGCCTTGTGTTATTTTCTCCTGTAAATAAGAGTGTGTTGAGAAATCCCCAGTGGAATGTTGGTTTTGAACTCCGGAGTATGTGCCTGTTATGTTAGAAGGGATAAGTAACTTACAAAGGACGTATAAAAGAAATGTTGAAGTCTATGAACTGTTTTTAAATGCCCTGTCACACTTGCATCGAGATCTCAGGATTTGCATTCTGCAGTTAATAGTTAACAGTTTTAATGTGGTAGAATTACTGCCTCTGTTTCTTAGGTCTGTGTGCAGTTCAAAGTGCTCTGTTAGGAGTGTGTCAGACCATTTGTTGGAGATCTAAGATGAGCCTGTTTAGAGACACACCAAAGGTTTATCTGGAGAAGTGGCACATCCAGTGTGCACTTTTTTTGTAGTACATTTTGTGCTTTGATTATTATTTTCCCATTTTGAGATGGACTGCTATTTTATCTTCAAGTCTCCTTGGACATAAATATTTAAGCTATCTTTATCTGAAATCATATAGTCCTTAACAGACAGCAATTTAAATATCATTTAAAAGTTTGGGAAAAAAAATTCTATAAAATGGAGCTGGTGAGAGCCTTAAGTTATACATCTCCTTGCACTGTTAGGGACTTAATGCCTCAGATAAAGTTGTAAGCATTAAGTTTATTTTGAAAAAATACTAATCTGTGAACCAGTTTGGAGAGTGTCTAGTGAGTGCCTTAAGAGCTCTGAAAAACAAGTTCAGAAAACAACAGTTCTGTGTCCATAAAAGCATATGGAGTGGTGGTGCTCCTGGTTTCTGATAGTTAGAACATAGTGTAGTTCTTCTGTTACAAGTGTAAGTCTTAAAAGAACCTGTTCAGAACAAATGCACCGTGCTGAAGCACATGGTTCATCCAGACCCTTTACTCGGGGAAGCAGCCATTTAATAAAAACGTGTCGCCAGAGGTTTTTCGTGGCTTCTAGTCCGTTAATGTAAACATTGGGACAGGCTGTAGGCAAATCCAGGCAGCAGAAAATAAAACTTGTTCATCTTGCTGAAAGAGGGTTTGAAACATGAGAAACTAGAAGGCTTTTACAATTCTTTGGTGGTGCAGACACATGGAGTCAGGACAGAGAGGTGCAGGAGAGACAAGGGGTTACTGCTGGTCTGCCCTGTTTTGGGGGTTTTGATTTTGTTGTGGGTTTCAGTTTTTTGCTTGTAGGTCTATTCTGGAAAGCCTGAAAACCTATGAAAAATTTGAGGAAAGAGTAATGAAATTAGGAATAATATATATGCTAGTTTTTCAAGGTTAGGTTAGGTTAGTTATTCAAAATACTTTACTGAGTCAAATAACCGTTTTATTTCAAAAATAGATGTAACTAAACAAAACAACATTGCTGGGTTAGCAGACTGAGGTGTGATAGTTTTCTGAGCTCTCTGTTGAAGTGAGTTAATCTGTATTAAATAGATGTAAATAGTTGCGTATGATTTCAGTTCTACGGTTCTTTGCATTGACTTCTTCCTTTTTTTGGAGAGTTTAGTGGGCCAACGCTGTACAGCATCAATGCAACCTTCTAATCAGCATTATAATCTAATAATAGTGTTGTAATCTAATAATGCCCTTATGCTTAAATCAGAATTTGTTGTGTATCTCTGAAGAGTGCAAAACAATGAATATAATGTAGGCGTTTTTAAGTAAAAGACAAAGGTAGATGAAATAATTACTTGGCTCTCCTCTATATTTTTTTAAAATACGAAAGGTTTTTGTTTTTTTATAAGCTTTTGTTGTTATTGATATGTGTGATATCTGGTGAGATTGTATAATAAATACCTACAGAGAACACAAATTAGCACTACGCATCTCCTGATCCCCGGTTTTCTTGTAACCCTTCAATATTTCTTGTTTATGTGGTCTGTTTGACTATTGACTGTCCACAGATACGTGCTTTAGGGATGGGATCTGTACTTTAATGTCTCTCAGTGAATCACCAAAAGCCGTTAATCGTGTAAGGTTCTTAATTGAAATAACTTCCAGTTCATGTTGTTGCATCCCCGTTGCCGGGAGGTCGTGATCGTTATAGGAAAGATCTGTATTCAGATGGGTGAGGAGAAGGGGCACTAAGTCTGTGCTCGCTGCTCTTTGAGCCCCCTAGACAGCTGTGAGAGACTTGTATTAGAGTGCAGCCTGAAGATCTTGGCTGTGACTAATTAATGGCCGTGGATATCAAAACAGTGATATATTCCGATTGTTCGTTTTTGGCTTACACGTGGGCACAAAGTGCTGCAGTTCTGCGTATTTGTTTCACCTTTCTTATGCTTTGCAAGTCTCTGTTTGAACTACACATTGCCTCAAAGTGTTCTTGTCACGTGCGTATTAATGTGGTAAATAATTATATCGCGTGTGGTGAACAATTATGTATTAATGTAAGTTAGTGCTCCTGATCTGAACTGTTCAGTGAGGGGAAACCTTAGAGCTTAGGGGGGAAGTAAGGCATAGAATCTAAATCTGTAGCTGCACGGTGGCTTAAGTGATGTGAGAGGATTTGAGTATTTGTTTGGGCTCTAAGCTTTTAGAAGAATGACTGGACATTACTAGGTGGTCAGAACACCAGTTGCATTGGGGTAGGGTGTGAGGTCAGCCAGTGCAGAGACTGAATGCACTGATAGAAGCAGAAGGAAAACTAGACAGGTCTCCGCAGGTGTGGTTTCCAGACATTAGACTAAATGGATCTCAGTCCCTTCAGTTTGCTCAAAGAAAGTGTAAATATTGATTTTTGATTGGTAGTTGCACTGTGTGGGTGCTCAGCCATGAAAAAGAGACGTGCAGTTGGAAAGCAATTCAGAATGACCAAAAAGGCATAAAATTGAATGGCTGGAAAGGTTCATTAAACAGATAAACCAGGGTGTTTCACGGTGGGGAATGTGACTGATTAATAAATAGCTTTCTGATGAGCTGTTAATTCTATAAGAAGAGTTTTATGTTCTTGGGGGGTCTCAGAAGCATAATTGTTTATGTGTTTGGAGTAGAGCAGAAATAATGAGCTGAATTACAATGTTGGATTTTTAATTTTTATTATTATTTAAACAGTTCAGTTGTGTTGAAAGGTATTAATGGCCTATTTTGGTTTTTTGCCTGTGAACTGTGTGGCATAAAATGTATATGGGGTCAGACTAGAAGATCTTAATATTCTTTCTGGTTTTAAACTTGCTGACGTTGTAATGCCGTAGCAGATGCTTTCAGATGCATTTATTTTTTTTAAGTAGCCTCAGTTTTGTGATTTGAAGTGAATTTTTCGGTGTATTGCTCATAGTGCTGAGTACACTGAGCATATCCAGAATACTTAGAGGCTGCAGCCCTGTTTGTGCTTATGGTTTGTTTACATGGAGAGAGAACAAAGTGTTAATAAAAAAGTACCTCACATGAGCTGTTGTCTAATACGAACACTTGGGCTTTGTAAACAAAAACCACTTTGATTTAAATGTTGTGTTTTTCACTGTAGGTTTAAGAAGGCTAAAGCTTCACTAGAACTGTGACTAGAATGGACAGTTACTTTAAAGCTGCAGTCTGTGACTTGGACAAACTGCTTGATGAATTTGAGCAGAATACAGGTTGGTTTCTGCACTGCCTTTTTCGTGGAAGTACACGGTCAAATGACTGTTACCATGGAGTTTGAAAGTAGCATCTGCTAAGTAAAAGCTTGTATTGATGAATAGATGGGAGTGAGAGGGAGTACACTGTGGAAAGAGAGAAGTCTTATAAACTTTGCTTTTGATCTCTTCTTGCTTAAAATAGATGAATGTGAGTGCTTCAGAACACCTCAAAATCCATATGACTCAAAGCTTTCTTCAGTCCTGGATTGCTCAGAGCATGCACACCCCACACCAGCCCTGCCAGAGGATCCTGCCAGATGTCCTGCCCCAGAGGAGAACTCTGTCTATGCCCCTGTGGGCACAAGTGACGTTCTCAGCTACTCACCACCCAAAGAGAAGGGTGTTGCTGGACCTGACCTTTTGTCCACTGTGGACAGTGGTCCCCTAAATGAAATTCAGGCTTCGAACCTGGGAAGGTGTAGCGTACCAGTGTGTGATCTTGTCAATGACACAGCAGATTTAATCCACTCAGTGGCTGCTCGTGAAGGGACTCAGAAGTTGCGGCTGGATGACTTCCAGTACAGCGAAGGGCCCGCTGGCTGTGGCGTGTCTTGTGTCCCTGGTCCTGTTTGTGTGTCATTGCCTAGCTGCAGTGGTGCTGCCAGCACAAAGCAGAGTGATGAGGACTCAGTGTTACAAGATTCAGGGCATCTTAAAACAGAGCAGATTAATAATTTTGATTTAAAATCAGAGAGTTACGCTGCGGGAACAGTCCTGGATCCGTGTGATGATCAACACAGGACAGAACCTGTAAAGTGCAATGAAGTACTTGCCCAGCCTGGACAAACTGCTTCTCTGGATGCTGAATGTGTCACTGTAACATCACAGACTTTGAATGCACACGGTCCCAAAGATGAGAAAGCCTGTGAAAAACTGCCTTGTGAACCACAGGACGACAGTGCTTGCTCTACAGTGAGCAGAGAGGTGTATGGGGGAAATGCTATAGGAAAGATAGACCCAAACAATGGGAATACTGTTGATTCCATGCCTTCAGAGCTGCCAAAGAGGCATCAGTTGCACAAAAGCAATGCAGCATTACCTGGAAATTGTGTCTTACCGGGCTCCTCGTGTCAAAAAGGAGCTGAAGTAGAATTGGAAAAGAAAGTCACAGAAGAGAATGTAGAAAGTGAAGACCTTAATAGCAGTGAGATACTAAGCAGTGTTTCCAGTTTGTGTATTTCAGCTAAGGACGTCCAGACATCTCTGTCTTGTCTTTCCCTTCCTGTGTCCATGTGTGGTTCATTAGTTGTAACAGAAGAAAAGGTTAATCCTCTACCTCAAAATGCAGTAGCGGAGGTTATTAGTGATACTGTAACTGTTCATGCTGGAGAGTCTAAAACTCATCTCTCTGGCAGGGAATCCTGTGAAAATAGTAGCTGGCATGAGCAAGAAGATTTAGCTGAAATCAGTGAAAGTATTGCAGAAAAAAGTAGGGATGGAGAGAAGTATGATACTGAGAGTGTGATTGATGATGGTGATTCTCAGCAAAGCCAGGCTTTTGCTTCTGGTTTTCTAGACCTTGAAGCTGAGCCACATGGTGCTGGTGTAGACACCTTCTATGATGAGAGCATGAGCTCTGTTATGGCTGACTTTACTGTTGAGGAGAATGTTATTAAAAGTGATATTCTAATAAGTGACGCTGAGCTTGATGACTTCTTGTATGGACAAAGTCTGCAGTCCAGTGTGTTGAAGTCTTCAGACAATGATGGTGATTTGGTGGAAGCTGATGCAGATGGAGGGAATTTAACAGATCTGAACAGCCTGGATTTCATGGAGGTCAGTGAAGAACTTATGCAAACAAAACTGGAGGAGATAACGAGCATTAATAGTAACCTTAAAGCGTCTCTTCCTGCCAGTGAAGTGGAAGCTGCAGCAGAAGTCAGCGTGTCTCATGGTCAGGGCATGACTGAGAGTGGCAGTGGAGCTCTGGATTCTGATGTTTGTATTAAAGGTGCAAGACCAAAGCAGTTGCTTGACCTTTCCCAGGGAGCTGCTGGTAAGAAACAACTAAATAGAACAAATGGACTTGAGAGAGAAAACCAGGGATCTGGTTCTCTTGCCCCAGAAGTTCCCTTCTCAGACACCAGTGTAAATGTTGGTAATAATTCTGACCCTGGGGAAAGCAGCTCAGAAGCTGGAGGAAATCAAACATCTGAAAGCACTGAATCACGTAAAACACCTCCAGCTCTGTCGTGGAAGCAGCCCTTGTGGGTCCCGGATTCAGAGGCACCCAACTGCATGAACTGCCAGGCCAAGTTCACCTTCACAAAGAGGCGACACCACTGCCGAGCCTGCGGGAAGGTGAGTTACTGGAGAGGGGTCCTGTGCTACTGACAGGAAATGGAGATTCTGATTTAGGCATAACCGAGATGTAGAAGGGAAAGAATATTGACAGAAGTTTTGTAGGCTCAAAGTATTTTGTTTAACAGAGACCAATTTTTATTTTCCCTCCATAGGAACCTAAAGACTGTTGGGAAAGACTGATGTTAATTAAGAAATGTATGACCTTTTTTGTGAAAATTGTAATTAAAGGGAAATACAACGTATGTTTGTATCTGCCATTACTGGCTAGACTGATGTGTTTTGCCTAGAGCAGAGGAGATGAGATGATGGACTACTTCATCACAATCATACTCAATCAGCTCATTATTGAGCTTTTACCTTAGATATTTATGTTTTAAAGAATTGAGGTGGTGATGATGAGAATCCAGTGGTTATACTAGTGGTTATAAGTGGTTATACTAACTGTAGAGCACTGTCTGTGAACCTGAAGAGATTGCCTTCTTCCAGGAGCTGTAAAAGCAGTAGCAATGCAAAAGGATTTAGGGTCTAAATCTGTCTTCCTGTGTGTTCAGATGTATCATTTTCTAAGGAACTCAGGGGAAAAGTATGTGATTCACCAACAAAGTGAGTAATTGTAGAACTGTTTTTCAGCCTGAGGTCTTCTACAGAGAGTAAGTGATGCCAAAGGTGATAGTCAGTTCAGAATTCCCTTGAGATCTACTGTGGCTTGTACTAGCGCATAGATGGAAGTGCTAGCAGTACTAATGACCTTACTCTTCAGTGTTGCTCTGTAAGCTTTAAGGATGAGGAGGCAGAGCAAACACTAGTGTCAGTACTAAATTTTTGCATCCCCAGTGTTAAGCACCACCTGGAAAGGCATGGTACTTTTTTTTCCCACCTCTCTTCTAGCACTGTGTATTCAAAGCGTGGTGCTCATTTACTCAACTGCAGTCGGTGTGAACTAAAATGTAGGTGTGAATTGGAGTGTCCAGGAAATGAAGAACTCCTTGTGCCAACCTGGAAGCCATTGAACTTACTGCCAGAATATCCTGTCGGGGTTTTGTGATGGTTTAAAATAGTCCTTCAGAGTGGGTTTCGTTTTAGTCATAAGACTGACCGAGTTCAAGTCCCTGTTTTACATTCACTATGAAGTTCTCACACCTTGTCTAGAGATGGGGATGGAAGACCCTTCACTACACAGTCCTGTAGACAGCTGTGAGTGTGCCAGCTGAGGGGCTCTTGGCAGAACAGCAGTGTAATTAGTGGGAGCATCACAATGTCTCTTCATTAGGAGAGTGAGTGAAGGCAGCATGGGTTGTCTAAACTGTGCAGATATGGGAGTGCTATGCAATTGTAGCTCTCTTGTAGCTTTTCTGAATGTGCAGGTTAACTTTCTGCCCTATAAGACTTTTTGTCTTCTTAATAGTAACTTTTTTTTGTCTTAAAAAATCCCAAACCAAACATTGCTTGTGAAGCTGTTTGTTGTGTTTTCAGCCACTTGGGAAATAAGGGAGAACTGGTAGGAATTCACAGTTGTCCTGTCTGGACTATTCTAGAAGACAATTTTATGGGTTCCCATAATCCTACATCTTTTTTTATCAATGAAAATGGCAAGACTTGTGGATTCTGGCATCTGTGCTGGAGGAAAGTGTGAAGTTAGTGGCCCCTGCTTTCTCTCCCGTCTGCAGCACTTGCAAGGCCAGAGAGCTTTGCAATTCCACTGTCCGGGTGTTTGTCTCTTGTTGTGGTACCCTTCTTCTTCCTAGTTTGACCAGAACCCACTTCTTTGCTCAACAGCCTGCTATTCACCTCCTTTCTCCTGTCCCTTGGTTTGCCTTCACCTTTTAGATGCATTAAGATTAATCCTCCTGCAATCCCCTGCACAGGTCCCCGTGTCACCAAGGGTATGAGGAGTGTACTCCTTGCAGGGGATTGTGCTGCTTGGCATTTGAAGCCCTAAAGTGGATTATAACTGATAAACAATTAATCCTCATCACTTACATTCTTAACGTATGTACTGAGCATGCGTGTTTCCTGTTGAGGTAAATTCCCTGTGGCACTAGTCCAGAAGCAGCTGGAATAGTTTCCTTTTTTAGCTCATATTACACTGCTCATTCGCCTTTTTTACAGTGACTTTTCCTGCTTAGAGGAGTTCACCTGTAATAACTTACTTTTTTTTCCTCTGCTGCTACTGTTTCAGATTTTTTTCCCCCCCTTGATTGACTTTGTTTTTCTGGATTGGGAGCAATTAGGAGTAGAGAAGACCTTTTAGGTTTTCAGAAGACCTTTTGTAAAGGCTCCGAAGTCTGCATACAGTTAAAAATGGTGTGACTCGTTAAAAACTTGCAGATCATCCTTGGAAGAACATAAGGGGATAGTGACAAAAGCTCCAGATATTTATGGCAACTCTCGCGAATAAACAGCTTTTCTAAAGACATAGTTCTTTGAATGGGATTGTGCAGGTGTTGTCCAGGCTAATGAGACACACTTCCCCCCTGTTTCTGCTTTAAAATGGACAGGATGCATACCCTGTTGGAATAGAAGAGCATATTCTGTTCTTTCAAAGCAGCTTTCTTTGACAACACTTTGCAGAAGGGAGCTTGTCACATGAAGGCAACGCTGCTTGTTCTTGCTGAGGGAGCAGGAGAGCCCACTTAGCTGCCGCAGCAGTGAGCCAGCCTGCCCCAGCAGCCTGGGGGCAGAGAGCGCTGGGTCCGCTCCCGTCCCGGGGAGGAGAGGCAGCTTGAGTGTCTGACAAACTGATAAAGTCTTACTGAGAGCCTTAGTGAGCACACAGTGCTGCAGAGATGATCCTAAAGCACCAAAGCAAATCCAGCTCTGGGTCTCAGTCCTTGGCCCTGTCACTGTTGTTAAATGTAAAATACTGAAGGGAAGAACAGAAGTAGGAGTGAATTTGGGATAGGTGGTGCAACCTGAAATTCTTTTTATCACTTTTGATATAATTTCAGTTGTGTCCTCCCTGTTGCTGCTTTCTGCTGCGTATGTATTGTGGGTTTTGTTCTTGGTTGTGTATTCTTTTTCCTGACGATTTCTTTGTGAGGAATTAAGATAGAGACTTAAATATAAGGCTGCAGATGGTTTAGATTGAAGCAAGTGCATTTTTTGGAAGAGTTCTCTATTCGCTGTGCAATATGTCTGTAATATTTAATGCAATCCTTTTCTGATTCAGGTTTTTTGTGGTAGCTGTTGCAAACGAAAATGCAAACTACAATACATGGAGAAGGAAGCAAGAGTCTGCACTGGCTGTTATGATGATATTAATAAAGGTAAAGAGGGTTTTTTGAGTAATTGCAGTAATCATTGAAGTATCTCTTTAACCTTTGTTCTTTTTGGGGAGCTTGATTACTTTAATTGGTGTATGTTTTCCTATTTCTGAGATGGAGGGATGAAGAGAATAATTGTACCTCTTGGTTGGATTCCAGTTCTTATTTTGAACTTTGAGTCTCAAGTTGGTTTTTTTTTTTTATTTAAAAAAAAATAAAAGTATTTTTAAACTCCATAGGACTAAATAGGAAGTTATAGAAGAATACAATTTATCCTGTTGAGTCATCTGTGACAGGAATCTAGCAGAAGTGATCCTCCCTCCACAGTAGCCTTCTGCGTGTTTAAAGGCCACATCCCTGCTTGTTCTCACATGTTGTGTGCCCACTTTATGTTGTTTCCTGTCCTGGTATTTTTACAAGTCACTTACCAGGCCTGCAGTAAATGACTCATCAAATAACCTTTTCTTAACTAAAAATGAAGCATGGATGCTTATGAAAACATCAGGAGAAACAACTGAGGTCCTGTTGATTAGTATGTAAATAACGAGTTGAAAACATGTCAGATTTTTAAGAGGCCGCCTGAATGGAGCTTAAGCTGCTAGATGTGACACGTGTTTGCCCCGAGGGTCGGGGGTCACAGGGTGCGATGGAGCCACTGCAGTGCTGCCAGGACGGACAAGGGCAGTCTCGTTCTCTTATGAGAAGTTAGGCGATTATGCAGGTAGAAAATAAATCCAAATTTTCTTCCATACAACGGTTTGAGTGTTTATTTTTTGTAAGTAGATCACAAACTGTGCATTGCCTCTGCCGAAAAACCCACCCGCCCACAGTACTGCTCTGCAAATGAAGTTTAATCAATTGTGAGATCTTAAAAACTAACCACATTTTTTTAGCACAGGCATTTGAAAGGATGATGAGTCCAACTGGTCCTGTCCCCAATTCCAGTGTCTCCTCTGAACAATCTTCTACTGTTCCACCTGTAGAGGAAGCCCAGATACCCGGTAGTGCCAGCTCTCCTTCACCATCTTCATTGTTGCCTATCTCAGCTCTTAAACAACCTGGTCCTGAAGGTACAGATGCTGAATAGAGCATATATCTAGCACTTGGAGAGTCTCTTTGGAAAGAGTTGCTTATCACATCTGGGATTTATACTTGGTATTTTTTGTGTGAAACAGGAACTCTCTGAATGGAAACACTTTCCCTTCCTGCTTTTGGTGCCAGGCCCAAGCTGGTCCTGAATCTCCATTTGTGAAATGTGGATGTTATTTTTTTCATTGCCGTCTCTGTTTATATTGTAAATCTTCTTGTGTAGCTGTTAATTTTATAACTTTTATATGTCTTGGGAGATCTCTGGCTTGTGTTGGACTGCCAATCTTACAGGAAAAACAAAAAGTAGCTTTCAGGGAGAAGTTACAAGGGAGCAGCAAAGGTTAATTCTCTGTGTAAATACAAATGATTAGCGGCTAACTAGTGTCTTTGTTCAACTTTTATTAAACATCTGACCTTCTCCAAAGAAAATACATTTTTAAACAAAGTGATAGATCAACTTTTTTTAGAGTGATACGCATTTCATTCTTATCTCATTACAGAGTGATGATTGAGGAGGTAGCCTTCTGTAGTATGAATTGATAGATTTAACTGTAGCAGGGCAGCTTCCTCTGCAAGTGAGAGATTTTGTTGCATGTGTCTGCCTGGTTGGAGACTGGCTATTATCAACCTCTACCTGTGCTTCGTTCCAGTAAACAGATTGTCTGTACATGTGGTGGGGAGAAGGGGCTTAATTTGCATCCCTTTCAGATACTGGAACAGTGTGATAATATGGAGTTGTTGTTTTAACCTGTCCCAGGGCTCTGCCCCAGAGAACAGAGGAGGGTTTGGTTTGCAGATGGTATTTTGCCAAATGGGGAAGTGGCAGACACAGCAAAACTGTCTTCTGGAGGAAAGAGGTCGCAGGAGTCCAGCCCCGTAAACCCGGACTCGCCAGAGACACTCACGGTAGGAGTCAGGATGTTTTAGCTGTATGAGTTACCTGTTGGGAGACCTTTGCTTGCTGTTGGTGGCGCCCCTTACAGACGGTGGCTTCTGATTCACAGCTTTTGGAATCTGAGACAATATTTGAGTATTTTTGGCGGGGTCTGTGAAGTCCTTGGATTGAAAAGCACAGTAGTAATTTTCAATTTGAGTAAAACCAAGCAAAGCTTTCAAAGGAAAACCTTGTTTGGTTTCAGGTGTCTGTGAACTTCAAAACTGGTGTGGCCGAAAATTTTCCAAAGCAGTTTTTTTTGTACACAGTGTTTGATTAACCACTTCCATGACGGTGACCTCAGCCACAGTTCTGGAGCCTGTCATTAACAACACACTTACAGTAGGAGTTTGTGGTTGTTTTTGGTGTTTTTTCCAGTGGCCTGCTATAGTTTCCCTGATGGTTTAGACTAACCAAAAGTTGCTTAGTGCCCTGCAATACCACATTTTATTTAAAGGCACAGAAAAGGCACAATATTACTTTTTGGGCATAGAGCATGATAGGGGATACACATGATAAGAGTCACCCCAAGACATTGGTGCAACAAAATCTGTGTATTGCTTCTAGTGTGAACTAATATTGAACTGAGAGGGGGATTGGTTTTTTTATCATGAGTCATACACATGATGTTGAATGATCTGCTTTAAAAGAAAGTCCAAAGAAGTTGCTGTGGAAAGACAGCGAGGTTCCTCAGGTGAAGCCTTTTTGAGATAAAACATACCACTGAAGCACTCTCTCAAGTAATAACATAAATTCCATGATTCTCACAGCACTCAAAAGTTTTTGAAATATACTATTAAAGCTAAAAAACCAGATAATTAGTATTTGTGTATGGGGAATCTGAACACCTATTAGGTGTCTAGCATTTACATCAGCTTTCATTCATGACGAACAGTAGCAATCAAATCAAAAAAGTTGGAGTAATCAAAAGATAGAGCCTGTCTCTCATTTTGGGGGAAAGAGTAGGATATTTGCACTTGCAGAAGACAAGGAATGTCTAAAACTAAAAGCAGCATGGACCAAGTGAATGGGAGACAGTTATGGTGGTTCTGTGCAGCCTCAGAAGCTCAGACAAAACCAGCACAGTGCACCTCTGAAGCAAAGGCAACACAAAATCCTGAAAGTGCTGCCACAGGGTGCTGTGCAGGGCAAAAGTGCCAAGTGGTGTGAAACACCAGCGAGCAAAGTCATGGGGAAGAAGTTTATAATTGGCCAATCTAATAATATTTTTGTGTGTGTTCTTGTGGAGCGTTCCCTTTGGGGTTGGTGGCTTTTTTTTATTTTCTGGCAGCATAGTCATTAAATGGAGGGTTTGCTGGAAGCTAATGGGGCACCAGGAGAACTGCTACAGGGCAAGCATACAGTTGTCAGGTTTTTTCTTGTTGTGTGGACAAACTCTTCTCTCTGGATAGAGGATGCAAGTCTAACAAAAGATGATGTGCATCTCTGTTTCCATTGGAGGGGTTTTGGGGGAGTTGCTTTTTTTCGTTTTATTTTTTTATGACAGCTGACATCTTAATGTGCCTGTGTTCATGGCTTGTCATACGTATCTCACTGGGGGAGCAGCATGGGTTTGACTCCGAGCTAGAAAATAATCAGACTGAACAATGCTACCTTCAGCTATTAGTAGAATAGTAGAAATAGTGTAGAAATATGTTTGCAGTACTCAACTGCTGATCCGAGGGATGCCGATGTTCAGTAGCTGTGAGTGGGGGAGGCTAACAGCAGACAGATCCTGAAGGGGCCCTTGGAGTGGTGATTGTGTTACACCTGACTGTCGTGTGCTACAAGGACAGTCTGCAGCACTCCCACCTGAGTTTGTGTTACCAAACAAATAAACGAACGATGTGTCTTCACCTGTGTGACTCCTAAACAGGAAAAGAAGAGGATCCAGGAGATATTTGCTGGCTTTCTTCTTATTAGGAGGAAATGTATTCTCAGCTTTTGTGATAGATTTCTGTCTCTTTTTGCTTCTAGAATGCTAATAATGAAAGTTTAGCTGGTTGTGAGACAGTGTAGATTTTTTTGTTATTTCTTCTTCACAGGCTGCAAACCCAGAGGAAGATGACCTAGTAGCTGATGTAAATCAAAAACTGAAGGAAGAAATTGATAAGATTACAAGAATGGAGGAGTTACATCCTTCTGTTCCTTCAGATGATGCACAGCAGGCCACTGCAGGCCAGAGTGAGGTGGCAGCTAGTTACGAATTTGTCACTCTGGCAACTGAAGAGTGTTCTCCTGCAGAAGCTGAGAAGAGCAGCCCCAGTTCAGTGGATCAGAGCACATGGGCTGCGCCTGTCAGTGCTTCAAGTTACAGAGCACTGTGCGGGGTAGAAAACTGGGTGCGACGAGAGATCAGCCTTCTTCCTGATGGTGATCAGCTGCCTCCACTTCTGCTTGCACTGGGTGAAAAAGGGAAAGGTAAAATTTGGTAAAATTTTGAGGAAATTGTTGGTATTTACTCAAAGAGTCCTAGAATCATTTGGGTTGGAAGGGACACTAAAGCTCATCCAGTGCCACCCCCTGCCATGGGCAGGGACAGCTTCCGCTATCCTAGACTTCTAAATACGGACTCATGTGCATGCAATTTGTATTCTAATACAATTCTCATGTAATTTATTTGTTGCATACTGTATTGTTGGATAATGACTGTGCATTTTTAACAAGATCAATATGTTATGAGAAGAATGCTTCACCCCTTAAATGCATTATAGTGGTGGCTGTGCTCATCAGTGGTACCTGACAGAATCAGGGTATAGATGAAGAGTCAGCCATGATTCAGTCAGGGATTTTCAAAGGAATGGTAGCCCTCGTTTGCACCTTTGTTAGAAGCTGCTGCTTCAGTTTTGTATGTTCCTTGAATCTGAGGCTAAGCTGTTCGCTGGTTGATCTGTAGCTATTCAAAGCTTGGGAATAACTTCCAGGGTAGGAGGATGGCAGGACCTGTCATACAGTGGGCTAATTCTTGGCTGGTGTATTGACCTAAATCATGCGTTAATTTATTTAGATCTTCTGGTGGAGGAACATCCATTTCACCAAAAGGTCAGCTTGCTGCTTGGGGAAGGAGGTCCTAATCCACTGACTTTTATTCTAAATGCAAACTTGCTTGTCAATGTTAAGCTAATAACATGTAAGTATTGCACATTTTCTTTTCCATTGAATCAAGCCTTTTTTTTATCTGTCTGTGAAACAGCATTACTGTGGTATCTTATCTTTTTAAAGATTCCTCAGAAAAGTGCTGGTGCTTCTCAACAAATGGACTGCATGGTTTGGGTCAGGCAGAAATTGTCATTCTGTTGCAGCGTTTGCCAGATGAAGATGTTTTCCCTAGTGAAATATTCAAATTATTTCTTGACATCTATAAAGATGCAATGAAAGGTGTGTCATTTTAATGTCTAACTTTTTCTTGTGTAGTATATTCTTGCTGATCTTTAAAACTTGATAGGTAATTTTTCTTGAATTATTTGTCTAATGATTCTGTTGAAAGAACTTGCAGTGTTAGAGTTCTAAATAACAGAAACAAAAGAATTTAAGTTTCTTTGTTTCGTATACTTCTGTAAACATCCTGTTTACAGGTTTTTTTGTTGTTTAGTCATATTGTGGTGGAGATTCTGGGTATGAGCCCTTGAGTCCACGGTTTTTAGGACATCTGGCACTTCATTTGTAGAAGTACAGTTCTCATATATGTAAAAACTTTAGGTCTGTTGATCAAAACTCATCAGTTGATGTGTTTAGGACTTTTGGCACTTGTTTGGAGAAACTTAGTTTCATAGTCGGGTTCATTTAGTTATGAAATGCAGGGCTGTTATTCTGTGGGTCAGATATCTGACAGACTTCAGGAAGATGTGAGATAAATGGTGGGCTTGCAAGTCTGTCAGAGGTCACTGGTTAGAGCAGTTCTCTTGGCACTACAGTATGAGTGACCCAGATCTGTAAACACTCTCCATTCCTCTTTCTACAGGAAGGTTCATAAAAAATATGGAAAACATTACTTTTACAGAAAACTTTCTCAGCAGCAAAGAGCATGGAGGATTCCTGTTTGTTTCACCAACTTTTCAGAAACTTGATGATCAGATTCTACCAGATAACCCTTTTCTTTGTGGCATTCTTATCCATAAGCTGGAAATACCCTGGGCAAAAGTGTTTCCAATCCGTTTAATGTTGAGATTAGGAGCAGAATATGGGGGTAAGTTTTAATGGTTGCACTAGCTGTATAAATGTAGAGTTCCCTTTGGAAAATACAAGGGGTTTCTAGACAAGCAAACTATTTAAAATCATCTTTGCAGTATTTTATCTTACACTTGTGTAAGCTGGAAATGAGGAGCCACCTGCGAATGTTGATTGTCCTGCTAGATTTCTTTGATTTTTTTTTTTTCTTCTTAGCTGATGAGAAAGCTAAGAAACCAAAACTGACAGTAAAATATAAAGATGGTTTTTGGCTGTAGGAGAAGGGTTTGAAGGGATGTTCACAAGCCCAGTTTACAACTCTGATAAAATGGTTATTTTAATTAAGTTACTTAAGTATATTGGCAAAATATTACTGCTTCATAAACCCAATAAAGGTATTGATTACTTATAAGGATAACTTATTAATAGCCTGGAAACATCTAGGCATGTGAAAAGGCAGGAGCCCACTGTTGTAGAAGCTGCAAGTCCGTAAACATGTACCCGTCGCTGTTCATGGATTTCTGGAGCCCACAGTGGATGTCTACCAGCTGGATCCTGTCTGCCTGGTGACAATGGTGGCAGCTGCTTTGTTGTTGTTCTTTCTCTTACCAAACTGCTTGCTGTGTTTTGGTTTTTTAACCAATTTTGTCAGATATAACCATGGAGGGGGAAAGCCACACAGTGGCTCAGAATTAGAGAGGGGCTGTGCTTCCTTTGGCTGGTCAGATATTGAGATTTAGAAACAGGTTATAGCTGAAAAAAACAATAAAACTACTTGGAATAGCAAGTTTTAGAGTTGTTGATAGGTAGATATGACTTTTTTTCTTCCTAGCCTATCCAGCTCCTGTGGTAAGTGTCAGGCATCGGAAGCCACTCTTCGGAGAGATTGGACACACGATTATGAATCTACTTGTTGTGAGTAGATGTTTTATTATCTTCCTTTCCTGTTGTAATCTAAATTACGTAAAATATCCTCCAAACAAAGAAATTCTGAATCTTGAAAGCAGAGCTAATGTTTTTGTTCTTCATTCTTGACTTAAAACTGGTGAGTGATTTAGAAAAGCTGTTTGTTTCACCTTGTATTGTTATGCATTCATTCTGGTAGTGAAAAAAGGCTTTAAATGATTGAGGGAGATGTTGACATTTGCATTGATGCTGGTAGTCATCCTTGTTCAGGTGCATATTTCTCTTCCGAGCATCATTGTGGTGCAGGGATTGTGGTCTTAAATAAGACAGTTTTAAATGTGAAGAAAGACTTGACAGGCAGATGCTGTGGACTAACTGCAGCAGTAATTACTTTGTCAGGCAAACTTAACCTTGCCACAGTTATTCAGCCTGTCTTTTGTGAAGGACTTTTTGGCAAAATCCTAAGTCTTAGGCTGGAATTCATGCCACGCCCTGTGGAAGCTTTCCCTCTGTTACCCAAAAAATTTGATTTCAGATTGCAGTAAGCCTGTGTTCCTGACCAGTAATCTTCCTCTTGTAATACTTACATAGAACTTGCAGCATTTTCCATCAGAGCATTCAGGGCAAGGCCATGGAAAGCACTGCAGGTCTCTTCTAGGCGATCACTACATCCTCTCCTGGGTCTGGAGACCATCACAGCTGAGATGAAACTGCCGTCTTTCTTTGCCCCTTTTTCCCTTTTTGCCAGCACTGGTGTGCAGATGACAACGTAAGCAATCAGTGGGAGGAGGAGCCCCGTCTAAGAGCAGCACGTTTCTTCTTCGTGTAGGAGTCAAACTGTAATGCGTGAGCCAGCTCCCAGCCTCACTGGTGATGTGCCAGTGCCAATGGGTAACTGCACCCTCAGACTGGGAGCAGCCTTAATGTTGTGCTGCTGCTCAATGGGGTTTCTATTTAATTTCTTTTCAGGTGGATTAGAGTTACTTGGATTCCCCTTCATAGCTGTGTCAGCCTGAGGCAGGCAGGGGCCATATGTGCTCCTTGCAGGAGTTCTAATCACTGCGTGACTGCAAAATGTTCTCTTGGTGGTGCCTTGGCACCTGTGATGCAGATGCTCAGTTAGAGATCCTGCAGAGCCTCTCCCCACACAAGTGACTGAGGCAAAGGGTGCCTGTGATTTACATCCTTAGGGCTGGATGCCAGTCCCACGGAAACCGTAGTGCATCGAGATGTTTTTGTAAATACCCTTCTTGCTGAAGCTGTGCTCATGGAGGAAGGTACTGATTGCCTGGCTCAGCTGGTGAAAAGAGCCTCTTTATACCTTTCTTTCAGCTAGAGTAGTAAAAGCAAATGAGGCCATTTCATACCTAATGTTGTTGTTCTGGGAGTAAACAGAGTTGTGCAGAAGTGGGTGAGGTGATGGGTGATTACTTCTGTCACAGAAAGGGATAAGAAATGGTGCAGTATTCAATCTGTAAATCCACAAGTTAGAGCTGTAGGGGACAGGCTGTGAGCCTGGAAACAAACTCATCTAGATGGTGGCTTCCACACTTCACTTTTCTATCAGAGAGGGAAGGTGTTGAAGTTTTTCTTTCCCTAAAACACTGGGATTCTAATGTGTATGAAGTAGCCATAAAATAAATAACCTACTAGTTAATAGATCTGCCTTGTCAGTGCTATATGAATTTGTTAATACGTTCACTGAGGTGCCTGTCACATACAGCCAGTGGGCAAAAAGGGATCCCTAAGTGTTCAGCCACTCTTAATATTACTGTTTTTTAGGACTCCTGGAGATGTATTTAGAGTACCTTCATCTACGTGATGAAGGTAAGGAAAAGGTACCAAAACAATATTTAATTGTCTGCTAACATAGATACTTTGTCTATTATAGGACCTTAGAAATTATCAGTATACTTTGCATACCATAGACAACCTGTTTGTTCACGTGGAAATGGGTAGAAGCTGTATTAAAATACCTGTAAGGAAGTATAATGAGGTGAGTAAACCCATCTTGGTTACTCTCTGTAATCCAAGCTGCTTTTGTCTTCATTCTTTATGTAATACCAGTCACACCTCTACCTTGAGCTCTTTGAAGAAAACCTCTCTGAACTTTATACTGACCTAAATGTGTAATGGGAAGGGCATGCAATTACCTGAGCACACACTTCCTTCTCTGATTTGCTGGAAGGTGAATAATGATGAGTTGAGATTTAGGATAGCTATTAAGTACTGAAAGATGAGCAGTTCTTCAATGTCTTTCAGCATGTATTTTCAAATATTGTCTTACAGATTGCCTGATGATGATATCTTGCTTAAGAATTTAAAAAAAAAATAAAAAACACAGACAACAACCAAAAAAACCCTCTTAATGGGATTTGTCAATGCAGTGACGAATTTTGTATTGACAGGTGATGAAGGTGATCAACTCTTCTAATGAACATGTAATTAGCATTGGAGCAAGTTTTAACACCGAAGCAGACTCTCACTTGGTGTGTGTGCAGAACAAGCACGGCCTCTATCACACACAGGCAATCAGTGCCACGGGACATCCCAGGAAAGGTAGGAGGTCTGTTAGAGAAAAATCTCGTCTCTAGAGCAGAAATGGAAGTTCAGTGTTAAGCTGCACAGAAAATGCATCTGTGGTGTTACATTAAAATGTGTTTTAGGAGGAGTGCAGGTTTAACGTCAGTTACGACTGACTGGAGTGACACGAAGTGCTGCTCACTTCCTTCCTACTTTTTTTAGTTACAGGTGCAAGTTTTGTGGTGTTTAATGGAGCATTAAAAACATCGTCAGGATTTTTAGCTAAATCCAGTATAGTTGAAGGTAAGAATTTTGTTCTGTTCTCCTCTTAAGAGACTTAAAAAAGGAAAAAAATAGCAGCAGTCTTGTGTAAAGTCTTTATGCCTCAGTAAGCTAAACATTTATTTTCAGGTTTTTAACTTTGTATGAAGCCTGTTGCAAACAAATGCTGCATAAAAATACATGATAGTCCACCTACTTGTTTTAAAACATTCAAATTTTAACTCTGTCTAACCAGTGCAGGTCTTTTCTTCATGGAATTATTTTCATTGCCATATTGCTGAAATACATGTATTGGCATATATATGCAAAAAAAAAAAATTCCAAAATTAATTTTAAAATTATCTTTTATTTTGAGTTCTGTTGACAAAAAAGGTTTTCTTTCTCTTTCATGTAACATTTAGTGCTGTAGGTGGGGGATGCAGTCCTTCTGTGCATTTATTAATTAGCTGTAGGAGATGGTTGATCTCAGCAGAATTTAAGCCAAGATTCTGTAAAAAGCTGTGCTGCTTTTCTTGTGGATAATTTGGAATTTTAACTGGTTTTCTTCTAGATGGACTAATGGTACAAATAACACGAGAAACAATGGAAAGCCTACGTCAGGCATTAAGAGACAAGAAGGACTTCAAAATAACCTGTGGAAAAATGGATGCAGGGGACGTGAAAGAATACGTAGATATTTGCTGGGTAGAAAATGAAGAGAAAACAAACAAAGGGTAAATGTACCAGCAAAGCCAGACATCTGAGAGAATTCTTGCTCCCAGTGTTCAAATATCTGCCTTTAGTTTCTTGAAATTAATCTGAAGTATTTTTTGACAGAAAGTGCTTGATGCCGAAGACGGTTTATAGCATCTTAAACCTGCAAGATTAGGTTCCTATTAATCCTGTTAATTCCCTATTTAGGATATTTCTTTTTGTACCATCTGTATTTTCATGATGCAAGTCCTGTATTGTATTTTATTGTAAAGCTGTTTAAATAGCCTTGAAGCATGGCTAAATATTATTTCATAGAAGTTACTGTATCTAAAGCATAAAATGTTGTTCATATTACTGATCATACTGTTGTTTTCCATAGAATTTTAAGCCCAGTTGATGGAAAATCAATGGAAGGAACTCAGAGTGAAAAAGCACCACAATGCAGAGACTTCGAAAGAGACGGAAAAGTTATGAAGTGCACTGAAGTGAGTCAATTACATAGTTCTTAAGCCTTTTTTGCTACTTTTTGAATAGGTAAGTGGTAATATGATGGTACAAAGTGATGCTGTTAAAATGAGCTGACTTTATGTGCAGCCATCCTGCCAGGCAGAACATTTTCTGCAGCTCCTTGGTGAGTTTGCATGCTTGTCACTTTTCTCCTCTGAAAAAGACTAGAAGTCTATTAGCATTGACAGCTCTGTAAATTCCTAATCCAGGCATTCCCATGGTTCCCGAAGGATTTTGATGGTATGGATGAAGTACTTGGGTGCTTTGCCAGCAAACGAGCTTCAAAGCTTGCTCTGTTCCGTGTTCCGTGACACTGAGCTAATCTTTTTCCTAACTTTGGGATATACCAGGCTGCTGACTGTCCTTCCCTTTCTCTGATCTCAGGTTTACTATTTTGTGAAGGATCATGAACTATCCAGTGCTGTTCCTCACCAGTTTGCTAAAGAGGTTGCCACTGCCTGCAGCACTGCTCTTGGCCCTCACCTTAAAACCTTGAAAAATCATGGGATGAATAAGATAGGACTCAGAGTTTCCATTGACTCAGACATGGTAAGCTTTCAACTTTTGTTGCAGACACTCCATTTCCTCTGAAATATCTTCTGTTTTAAATACCTTGGATCTCTCCATGAATGCTTCCAGAGTTTTGCCCCTACCGCAGATCCAGGCTGAGGATGACATTTGGGGAAGAAGCTGTCTTAGTCATTAGTTTCTCACTTCATGGCGGGAAAATATTCTTTTACTGTGATACAGCACTTCCTGCATAGTCTCCTTAATACAAAAAGTGTTAATTAAGATCAGTGTTAATATGTTTCCCTCCTAGGTTGAATACTTAGCTGGATCTGGAGGGCACCTTCTTCCACAGAAGTATCTGAATGACTTGGACAGTGCTCTGATTCCTGTGATTCACGGTGGAATGTCAGATCCTACAGCTCTACCACTGAAAATGGAATTAATATTTTTCATTATAGAACACCTGTTTTGATGAGGCTGATAACATGAATTTACTGATTTGCTAGATCTGAACACCAAAGTTGTAATGCTACAAACACTAAAAATGTTACAGTTTCTAAACCTGTTATGTTTTAATAGCTTTTCGAACTGTTTTTTAAAAGCCCCTCAGATCCTCTCTGGTTCCCCTACCACAAAAAGTTGTAGTTTGTGTCATGAAGTTCTGAAAGTTTATGCTTAGTACAGGCGCAGAAGAGGGCAGGTGTCATTACTCTTCACACAGTTGTAGCACTTACTAGCTGTAGTGTAACTCCAAGCTGTAGGATCTTGCCTCTTACCCTCACGTTAGTGGTTACTGGAGTCGCTAGGGTTCCGTGTGATCTCTGCATGTGCTTCCCCCCTGCAGGAGCCGAACGCTGAAGCAGAGCGGGCCCAGAACTGTTTGCTTGCCACTGCAGGGTCAGACGGGAGATGTCCTGTAGCTGCCTGCGCGCCCCGTGTGTCAGGGCAGCTCTGGCACCGCAGGGGGAGTGCTGTGGGTGTGTGGATAAAGACTTCGCGGTTGAGGTCCTTAACCTGGGGATGTGATGCTGGTGCTTCAGGAACATGTGCTCTCAATTAATGTTTTATAGAGTAACTGTTTTCTTTCTTGTATTTATAAGGATTTATCTAACTTAAATGGATGCTATTTTTATAAAAAGTGCTTTTTCTTTTTTCTTTACTCTGTGTTCAGAATTCCATATACAATTTGACCTTTCAAGGATTAGGAAAAAACAGATTACCCTTGATGTAATCTACATGTAGCAATAAGTCAGACAAGAATTCTGCAATATTTTTTCTGCTCCTGTCTACTGCTTTTGCCACATTTTAGTAGCCACCTTTACTGTCAGGGAGAACAGATGTATTAAGTATGAATTTTCATGAACAGGTTGATTCTAGTGGAAGGTGACCCTGCCCATGGCAGGTGGGGTTGGAACTCTTCAAAGTCCCTTCCAACCTAAAGCGTTCTGGGATTTTTAGTATACCTGAGGTTCTTGCATAGGATGTATTTTTGATACTGAGTCATTTAGGTCTATTTATGTATTTGTGATGCATGTGATTTGTACTGAGGTTCATCGAACTGCGGTTGGGGTTTGGTAGCAGCCATACAACTGCTTATCGAGGACAGAACCAAAACTAAATATATACAAGATCTATATTGTTTTCAGTAAAAATGCTGGTACAATTTTATAATGAGAGTATTAAAACTTGGATGCCTTCTTGATGCTAATAGGGGATATTTTATGTTTTTGTATCAAAAACAATTTGTAATTTAACCTAATCTGCTCTGCTGTTATCTGTGCTTTAACACTCCAGTCCTAGAAGGGTTCAGGCTTCAAGATCGTATTCTGGATGGAACTGAACTGCATGTCAGCTTCTGTGCTGACTTCTGAGAAACTGCCGTGAGGGAGAAGAGCTGAACCCAGGCACAGTAGGAACAAAACATGTCCTTGTTGAAAACAAGCTGCACCCAGGCCCTCGAGGGAGCCCCAGCATGAGGCTGAGCAGTGTTTCGGGTCTGTGACAGGGTCAGGGCACCCAAAGGAACAGCTGCCTCTTGGCACTTAACCTCTACTAACTCCTTTTCAGTAATGATCAATAAAGTTAACTACAGTGCTTGCAGTCTCCTGCCTCTTATTTATAATGAAACAAAGACAGGTTTGGAATGCGTGTGTCCTGTCTCTGCAGCTTTCTGGGACGCCTGATGTTGCCCACAAAATGGGATTCATTCCTCAGTGTGCCACAAGCCAGCAGTGACACGCGGGAGAGACACTGGGCGTTACATGGGTGCTGGCCAGGCCTGGGTGCTCGGTGTGTTCCACAGCCCCAGCTCACCCCACCGCCCCTTCCCTGCCCTGGCTCACGCACAGGAATAATCCAGAGCTGCTAACTTCCCAAGCACTGCCCCTCCACCAGGGCTGATCAGGAACTGCCGTGCAGGCTCTGTGCCCCCAGCCATCTCTGCACCTGCTCAGGGGCAGGGCCTGCCTGGGCCGGGTCTTTGTGACCTGCACGCTTGAGCTTGGTACTGCCAGGAACGGCGTTCAGCTGCGGGAGACGCGGCCCCGGAGTATTTTGACAAGTTTGCACTGCATACGTGGACGTACACTAACATCCTGATTTCACACAAAGTCACAGAATTAATCAAGTTGGAAAATCCCTCCCAGACCATCGAGTCTGACCCGTGCCTGATGCCCCTATCTCGTCCCCAGCCCAGAGCCCTGAGTGCCACGTCCAGGACACCTCCAGGGATGGGCACTCCAAACCTCCCTGGGCAGCCCCTGCCAAGGCCTGAGAACCCTTTCCATGGGGAAATTCCTGCTGGTGTCCAACCTGAGCCTCCCCTGGCACTCCCCTCGTCTTGACTACATCCCGCCCTACACCGTTCGGAGTCCGGGGTGTCCGTGACTGCGGGGTGCAGCCACTGCCCGTCCCACGGACCAGGTCTGTCCTCGCTGACTGTGCTTCAAAGGACACAGAGATAGAGCATCCCGACTTGGGATAATTTTGACTTGTGCCCCATCGTGCCCCGCCGGGCTGCCCTCCCCTGCCTGCCCCGGCCCGGCCCCGCCCGGTGCGGCGGCGGCGCGGCCCAACCCCCGGCGGGGC
>VZTD01001442.1:487344-507176 GCA_013397725.1 Rhagologus leucostigma | reverse complement strand
GGTCCCCGCCGTGTCCCCGCAGGCGCCTGGAGCGAGTGGCCCGTGGATCACTTCCTGCGCACCGGGCACATCGGGGCGAGGGACGGGGCCGCCGTGCGCTGGTTCCACGCCGCCAACAGCAGGGCCCGGGCGGCGGAGGCCGCGCGAAGTGAGTGTGGCACAGGCCCCTTCCCCTTCTTCCTCCTCCTCTTCCTCTTCCTCTTCCCCTCCCTCCTCCATGGCTTTTAAATCCCTCCGGGGATGGGGCCTCCATCCGTGCCCTGGGCAGCTGTGCCAGGGCTGGACAGCCCTTTCCAGGAGGAATTTTCCCAGTGATGTCCACCCTGCCCCTCCCCTGGCCCAGCCTGAGGCCGTTCCCTCTCCTCCTGTCCCTGTTCCCTGCGAGCAGAGCCCGACCGCCCCGGCTGCCCCCTCCTGTCAGGGACTTGTGCAGAGCCACAAGGGCCCTGGTGCACCAGCCTGGGCGGCAGTGAATGTTATGTAAACTGACGTGAATGCTTGACAAATACATATTTGTGTAAATTTGTATATAATATGCTTTATCTTGATTACCATCACTAGCTCTTTTCTTCGTATTTCAGTCTATGTGTGTTGGACTCTCTGCAAAGCTGATAGCACTGCCCAGATTCATGATATAAAGCTGTTTTCAAGAGCTGGAGCACTCCCAAGAGCCCTTTTTGCCTGTGTTGTGTGTCAGCTAACATTTTCCTGGTCAGTTTTGACAATGAGTCAAGGGAAATGCTCAGTTTCTGCCCGTGTTAAATCCTGTGCTCATCTTTCCTCTGTCAGGAACCCTGTTTCGAGAGGAAAAGATCTGAAATTTAGCAAGAGTGGATTCACATGTTGGATGTCCGTTTTTCTGTTCCCCTGAAGAAAAAACCCCACGAGGTTGCTTTGCCAAATGTATCCTCAAGAGATCAATTTTCACATGCCTGTAGGTTTGCAAAGAGTTTAGTGACTGAAAACCGCCCAAAACTGCCTCTTTTGTGTCACAGCAGTTCCTGTCTGGAGTAAGGGTGCACGGGGTGGTGCAGGCAGACTTGCTGGGTTATGTTTCCCTGAAGCACTGAAAGCTGAGGTTTAATTTCTCAATCCCCAGGTGACGTGCACATGGTGGAGGCGGATGTTCTCCTTCGGGGAGGGAGCGGGGACCCCATCCTGGCTCACCCCCCGGACACTGACAGTGACATCACCCTGCAGGAGTGGCTGGCAGAGATGGTCAGCACCAATAAAGGCATCAAGCTGGATTTTAAGAGGTATCTCAACAAAGAGATTATGTTGTTTGCATTCTTACCAGTTACAATTCTACAGGTGATTGTCAACCAAACTCCTCCTTACTGTGCAGTTTAGCGTGATGTGTTCAGAAGCATAATCCATGTGGAAACGTAGTCCATAATACTCAAAGCGTGGCAAGAACAAAACCTTTAAAAGTGTTTTGAACTACAGAGAGTGATTTTTTATTCAGTGAATTGGGTACTGTGAGCAGGACTTTCCCACTGGGAAGGTGAAATGGTGGTGCCTCTCTGGAAGGCTCCTTTCTCTGGCCTAACTCATTAACTAAATGTTCAGAGGTTCATTCACAGTTTGAACCATTAGCTGTTTCATTGTCTCAGTGGAAAATACACCTGAAAACCCCGTGAGATTGCCTTGAAAGAGTTTGAAGTGAGCTGTGATTTCCAGACATGCACCCCTTCAGCTCCTGACTCTGGCTTTGTCTGCGTTTCCATGTGCTAAGTCTGTTTTGGCAGCAAATTACAAAGAGCTTCATCAGTGCTTAAGTACTCTATAGAAATCCAAAAAAACGCTCGAGATAGTTGTAAAATGTAATTTGTGCCTGTTGTTCTGTGTAACACAGTCGTGGTTTTCGTACGAAAGTTCATGAAAGTGCAAAACGTGGGCAGGCTAAATCCTTTTATTGTTACGGGATCTGCGTGTGTCCTTCTGGGCAGAGAAGGGAAAAAAGAGAAGTAGGCATTTGTTTGGGCTTGTTTCTTATGAGTTTTGGTGGGGGTTTTCCTCCATTTTAATTATTGTTTAAATTAATTTTAAACCACCTACCTTTCATTTTTCCCCAAGGAGTTTACAGCCAAGTGCAGTGATTCAAAAAAGCTTTTAAAAGTAGATTGCATTACAAAAGTCTGATTATATAAAAGCATTTAAAAATACAACACACAGTGCAGATAGAGTCAAATAAGTATTAACAGAATTTGATGTTCCTTTGGATAATGTTGATTTGGATGCCATTGCTGAAGCTTTGAAGATTATTTCAATGGTACTTGAAAAATCTACTTTCTATATCTCTACTCTATCAGCTTGATTGACCACATAATTACATTTCCTGCTCCCTTTGGCTACTGAAAGTAATGTATTCTGCAAAAGGTCTTCAGTGTCCCACTTCAGAAATGCCAAAGTCATTTCACATGAAGTCAGCAGTAAGTCCGAATTTTCTAAATGCTGTGCAACAAAAGCAGTGCTCTCTGGGGTCTGAGGATTTTTGGGGTTGTTTTTTTTTTGTTGTTGTTGTTGTTTGGCTTTGTTTTTTTTCTTTTTTTCTTTTTTTTTCTGTTGCTGTTTGGTTTGGGCTCTTTTCTCACTGTGTTAGCTTATACTGTGGAGTGCAAAGGAAGGCATTCCACTGGCCCTGACAGTCCCTTGCATATGTGAAGATGTGAACTGTTCTGGCCCCAGACAGTGTGAGGAATGCTGAAGCCCACAGGTTAGCTCAAGCCATCACTGGCTTTTCTCCTAGAGAACTTGAGCTCATCCCGAGCGAGCGGAATTCCCGCCTCTGTGCAGCTTTCCCAACAGCACAAAAGACAAACCACACAAAATGACTTCACAGAGGAAACAAGACAGCTCAGGGGACAGTTGCTGGCTTTAGAACTAACCTAATTTCAAAACTCTGACCATACTGATTTTAAATTCCTCGATGTTACGTAGTGCGTTAATTAACGTGCAATAACAGAAAGAAGAGTTTTTTGGTGTTCATTTCTTTTCCCAATTGTTCCACATCTCCTTTCTTTCCACAGTACTTCGAAAGTTTTGGTAGGATAGAGTTAGAGAAAAGCTAGAGAAAAGCTAGTTGTGCATTTTCTTTTGGCTTGACAGGACAGTAGGAATATGTGACTGTAGATTTTGTTAAATGCTCACAAGGTGTCTGCACTGGTTGCTCAAGTGATATTTAACAATTTGATAATTAGCTGTCAGATGAACGTTGGACAGGCAGGCTTCTCTGTGCTGCCACACTTCCGAACTGTGGGAAAAGCCACAACTGGGCATTAAATGTTCGAGTGGGTGCTTTTCCACTCTTTTAGTTGCCTGAAATTGGTCCGTGTTGGGCTTTTTACTCTGCTAGTACAGGTGCATCATCTTGCACAGATGTGAAGGTAACTTTGAGTCTGGTCTGAAACAGTGCTGAAATCTTTGCCATCTTGAGCGTGGTTCAGGTGGGAGAGATGGCTTTCACTCTTTGGTCTGAATTCACAGCGTTTGTGGCTTTCAGGTCTGATGAAACAGAAGTGTTAGAGACTGCAGTGGCTTCCTTGCTTAAAACCCTTCTCGGGCCTGCGACGAAGAGGTGACAAGGTCGGGGGCCGTGAGGTGAGGCCAGGCAGCCCCGGGAGCAGGGCCCAGGGAGCGAGGGGGTTTTACTCCTGCAGGGGAAGTCTCCGGATGGCAGCGGGTGCCCGCCAGGGAGGTGCGGTGACACTGCGGTGACACTGCCGTGACACTACTCCCGTGTCCCCGCACAGCCTGGGCGCCGTGGGACCGTCGCTGGAGCTGCTGGCGCGGCTGGGGCAGCCCCCGGGCGGGCCCGTGTGGCTGAACGGGGACATCCTGCCCGGGCCCCGCGGGAGCCGCGCGCCGCTGGACGCCCGCAGCTTCCTGGGCACCGTCACCTCGTCCTGCCCCGACGCCACGCTGTCCCTGGGCTGGACCACGGGCTGCCACCGAGGGCAAGGTAAGGGCAGGGCTCGGGCTCGCCCCGCGCGGGCTCGCTGCCTTCCGGCCTGTCCGCAGCTGGCAGCAGCCCCGCGCCGGCCCCGGGCTGCAAGGCGCTGGCTGGGAGCCTCTCGTGTGCTGAGGCGTTGGGCAGGGCTGTGCAGCGCTTCGGGCCGTGCTGGAGGGGCAGGGTAGCCGGGGAAAAAGCCCATCTTTTTGCCGTTAAAGTAAGCCGGTTTGTACTTCACCTCCTCCTCGCCTGCTGAGGGCTTCTGAGGGACCAACTCCTCAGCGTCTGTGTCGGGGAGGGCTCTCCCCGAGTCTGGGAGCACTGGCTGGGTGATCGGAGTGCTGGCGTGTTTCCTGAGGAAAACCGGATCAGCTGAAAATTTGAAACTTCGTCTCTGCTTTTTTTGATCTCTGAATTGTGAGTTAGCCTAATCCCTAACATGACGTTTCTCTTGGATACTTGAAATTTTGCAGTAAACTTTCCAATTTTCATTATTTTAGGGCCTTTTTCACAGGCTTCCTCTTGCAGTTCTCATTCTGAGTAGCCGAGTTCCCTCCAGTTGTCTGAGGGCCACCATGGCGGGGTTATACACCGTTCCTGTTGCTAATTACTCATTAGCAAGATTTAGTATTTTGTTGTATGATACACTGTAATTTTATTAAACTGTTCAGTGCTTTCTCCCAGGTATTTTCGGTGCAGGAGAAAATTGCTGGGAAATGCATTACAAATACTGGGTAACCTTTGAAAATGAATTAAATTGTATGTTCATTCTAAATTTCAGTTTATGGAAATATTAATTAAGGTTATACTATAAGACTTAAGAAAACCAGCTTATTTGAGTGATTTCAGCTAGAAGTTGCTGCTTGCCCAACAAAACTTTTTTTCTTAATTTTTAGTGCTTTTTTAGTCTTTCCAGTCACTACATTACATATGAATAATTGAGAAACAAGTTTTAAACTGCTGTTATAGGATTTTCATAGCCTGTAGAAACAAAAGCACAGTTAAATATAATTTGAAATAGCTCCAGTTCTTGTAAAAATCTCAGCAAAGGCACTTTCAGTATTTTAGATTGCTTGATTTTAGTGTTTTTAGGCACAAAATGTTTTTGTCTGTGTGTTTCATTTGTGTGTAACTGCATTCCTAGCGGATTAGTTTAAATTTTTTCCTAATTTTTTCTTCATGCTTTTATTTTTAAAGGGTCCCTGACAGTGTAAAACTAGGCCACATTGAAGTCAGTGACAGCAGAGTTTTTAGAGAAAGGGCAAAGATACATTAAAAATGTCACATTCCGTAGCTATATGTAAAGTAAGTAAGTATATATGTAAAGGATGGGAAATAAAGGTTTTCATCATAAGTTTGTTTTCCATGTTAATATCGCATTTATTGCATTTCTCCTCTGGGACCTTTTTTGTCCGGAGCCGTCCGGCAGCGTCACTGTGGAATTGGGCGATTTTCACGGAACTGGGATGTGCTGTTTTTGTCTCTCGCTGGGCCCCTGCGCCGAGCTCGGGCTCGCGGGGGCTGCGTGAGGCTCTGAGCGCCGTGTCTGTCCCCAGGCTACGCGTGGGCCATGGTGCAGGAGATGTCGCGGCTGTGCCAGCCCCTGTCCCAGCCCGTGACGTTCGCCGTCAGGGCCGCGCTGGTGCCCGGCTCCATCCCGCAGCTGCAGTGGCTGGTGCAGCAGTCCCACAGGTCAGTGCTGCCTCGTCCGGCACCCGCAGCTCCAGGGGCTGAGCCAGCGGTCCCACGGGGCAGTGCCAGGCCCCCGCTGCCCTGAGCAGCTCGTGTCTGCTCGTATCGAACACAGCACGTTTATGTGCCCCTGCTCGTCCCAGTGGCACCGGGAGTGCTTTTCCTCTCGGTTCTTTATTTCCCCCAGGTCTCAAATTGTTTGGTTCCTCAGACAGAAGTGGTCACTATTCATTTCTTTAAAATAGTTAAATTCCAGAAGTTTCTTTTTCATTACCTACAATAAGGACTTTTAAATGGTGCGTAGGTGTGTGATCCGGTTCTGCTGCAAACATTTCCTGAGATGAATGTAGTTAAGTAGACTAAATAGTTTGATGTTGCAATTGGGAATTCATCCAATCTAAAGCCTTTGTATTGGATTCACTATTTGTATTTTTTGTGACAATGTCACCTGAAAAATGTTAAAGATGATTTTTAGATGGGAAGTCAGGTGTTTCCCTCCAAGCTAATTAGTTTTGCTGAGGCACTTGAAATGTATTCAGTAGTTTTCATACACCAACTTACATTTTCCTTTAAAGATTGTTCCTTCAAACCTGTAACGATTTCATTATCAAAATCATTCACATGTAATAGAATGAGAATAAACCCAGCTTCCCACATATTGCCATTTACTCATCTTTTTAACTTTCTTTGCCTACTGAGAGTTTAATAAAGTTGTTCCAACCGAAGTCAAAGCCTTTCAGAGACTTAGGAGAGTCTCTGAAAAGTTTCCAATTATTTAGAAACAACAGGGTGGACAAATGAAATGCTGATATTCTTGTTTACTTTGAAGACTCAAGACAGAAATTACAATTAAGCATTTTAAACTGGGAAATTAATTTTAATATATTATTGCATTAAGAATATGACTTATGAATTGTACCACTCCCAAATGTATCCTCATTGGATACAAACATTAATCCCACTGAAATAATAGGATATCCTCTTTTACCTCAGCATAAAACTCGAGGTTTTTTAGTGGCATGATTAGAAGACAGAAATTCCTGGGCCAGTTTTGCTCACCTACAACTGAATTCTCATCTGCCCATTTTTAAAATTAATAGTTTTATTAAACAAAGGTGAAGCACTAAGTGTATGTCATGTGGAGGATGTGGAGGGTAATGCCTTTAACTGAATAACGCTTTGGGGGATTTCAGTGTTTTTTGAGAAGTTCTGTGCAATTAATGAGAATTGGGTTAGGTGGCATCTCTACACATCACTGACGTGACAAAGCACAGAGCACGACAATCACCTGCGTCTGGGATTGCATCATATTTCCTGTTTTGAGGCTCAGTTTGTGACTATTGATTACTTTATCAAACCTTAAATGCTCCATCTGGTAAATTTCTTTGCTGGATATTTACCTGAGGTTTTTTTATTTAGCTTCTTCCAAGGTTTGGCAGGACAACCACAGATAAACTGCAGATAAATTGGCCTGGGGGGTGCAGTTGTTTGTATTTAATTACATTTCTAAAATTAAGATGCTGTAATCCTGAATATTTTTAGGAGCTTATTAGTGCAATGTCTTTCTGGTTTACATGCTTTATCTTAACCTACTTTTTTTCTCTTTGTTTTGTTTTTTCCCCCCCTTTTTTCTGGACATAGATACACCCTCACTGTTTGGACAGGAAAGGAAGACATGTATTCTGTAGAAGACTTGCTTTTCATCCGAGAAAACTTTGATAAAAGTAGAGTTTATTATGACATTTTTGAGCCACAAAATTCTGAATTCAAAAAAGCCATTGGAATAGAATGGTAAATGCAAAGCAGGCAGTGCCTGACCTTATAATGCTTTGTATTGTAAACCGCTTTAAGTGTGAGGATTTCTTGTTCAGAGAAATGCATTTCCCTTGCCAGAAGGACTGTATTGAGCACACCTGTGGTTATTGGAGGAGTTTTTGTTCAGCGCTGTATAGAGAGGCTTCTCAAATAGAAATGTAGTGCCTTCCTCACTGTCCCCTGCTCGCCGCGTGGGCGCCGTGGTGCCACACACTCCGGGAGGGGACAGTGGCTGTGTGTACTGCGCTGGCACTGCTCAGCTGCTCTGCCCCCTGGTCCCCGGGCCCACGGTCACCGTGTCTGTGGTCACCGTGTCCGTGGTCACCGTGCCCAGGCCGTGTCGGAGCCAGGCCACGGCCTCGGGCTGGGGAACAGCCGCGATGGTGCCGAGGGCTGGGCTCTGCGTGGCAGCAGAGCTGGTGGCAGCAGTGACAGTGCCTGTGCCCAGGCACAGGGCTGGGTTCCAGGGCTGGCAGGGCTCGTTCCCCCGTGTCTGAGGGTGCCCGCGGGGCCCACGGGGCTCCGTCGGTGACCGCGGCTCTGCTCTGCTCGCTCTGGTCCCTGCAGCGCTCACAATTTTCCCAGAAGTTTCCAAAAGTGGAAATTTCCCCTGAAAAAAGCTAAAACCCTGCTAACCACCTGCAGGAAGAGCCTGACCTGGTTCATTTAAACTGTTTATTGCCTCTTTTGCTGCTGCAGTTCCCCAAAATTCACACAGACTGAGACACCGGCTCTGTGGGATTGGCTTCTGCCAAACGCCACGAA
Source organism: Rhagologus leucostigma (assembly GCA_013397725.1). Classification (NCBI taxonomy): domain Eukaryota; kingdom Metazoa; phylum Chordata; class Aves; order Passeriformes; genus Rhagologus; species Rhagologus leucostigma. Next base: position 498,952 of record VZTD01001442.1, on the reverse strand, counting down.
CGATACCAGAAAAACCAAAGGTTTCTTCCACAATCACAGAAGACATTTTAGCTTCTGAATAAAAGCTGGTGCCCTGAGAAGCACTGCTCTGTCAACTTCTTGTACTCCTTTTCCCATTCCTCTTGTATGGTTCCTGTGGGAATTTTGTTACCTCAGATATTGTACACAACATTTTACAGGATGTCAGTACTAAAGTAAATTACAGAAATTTTTGGTTCTTACGTGGCATTCGTACAGCTGTGATAGAAAAGGTAGTTACATTTCTTAATCCTAAATCTTGAAATACGGTGATTTCACATTAAAATTCAAGACTCCGTGTTGTTACTACAACCCCTTCGAGAGATTTATCTAGTAATTGTTATCTGTCATTGAGGGGTAGAGCTTTCCTCATTTTGGTCATCTACTGAGATGTGCTTGCCTACAATTAGGAAATTTTTTTTCCACATTAGGAAGAAAACTACCTAATTATACTTGGGATAGCTAAACAGAGTAGTTGGTTTAATTTGCAGCACCAGGCCAAGTGAGTGGCAGTAACCACCAAAGGGTCAGGTTTGGCTGTGTGATTTCTATAGTGAGTTTGGAGAAATGATGTGTTTTTTACTTACGGTTTGTTGCAGGCAGTTGCATTCACTGATTTGCAGGATTTCATCTCAGTGGTAAGGCCTTTTTGGGACCAAAGGGACACATTTTTCTGTTCTTTAGAAATCTTTCAACTGACCAGTTCCCACCTGGAGTGCTGGGATTTGTTAAAACCCATTAAACTATTAAGTAAAAAACATCAGCAATTGCCAGAAATGTTTTTAAGGAAGAAGTATATCTGAGCAATATCTGTGGGTGTCAGTAAACAGGGATAATCAGATAAAATTAAAAGAAGACATCATCTGGATTACCAGGACGTGGCTATGTGGTGAATTTCATTATTCTGTATGAATTATCCTAGATATATATGACTTTCTGTATGTAATATTTAGCTATGGGTCTTTGCTAGTCCCCTGTGAAGTTGTTTATGTCAGTCTAGCCTGACTTGCACATAAATAAATTAATTTGATTTTGTTTCTCTGTGTTTATTCAAATGCTTTCCTAAAATAAAACGTGTTACTGTGGAGCTGGCAGTGAGACAGTGAAGGAGAGATGAAGTCAGGTATTTGTTCTGGTGGGAACAGCAGGTCTGTGTTGTTCCAGCTGTAGCTGTCTTTCATTTCAGTATTTTTTCTTTTACCTTCTTTGAGGCATCTATTGCCTGTAGTATAAAATCATTTGTGATTTACTGCAGTTTCAAGCCTTGTATTTCTCTGTGAATTTGAAGGAACTTAGTAAATAGGTAACAGGGTACAGAAGAGAGTTGTCACTGTGTCCTGCCATGACAGGGAAGCATCCTGGTGGGAGCAAGGCACTAGATATTTGCCAAGGTTTCTGTTGTTTCAATGTGCTCTGCAATCAAAGAAAATGCCCCCAAAGACACGTTTTCAAACATGGTTCTCCATCTGATGTTCTGCCCTTCTCCATCCTCAGCATTCATTCAAGGTGTTACGCATTTTTTAACCTGCTCTCACTGAAACAGAAATCAACAAACAGAGTATTTGTTTCAATTCATACCTTCAAATTAAATCTGAAATTATGCTGAGGGTCTTTCTAACGCATTTAATAACTTGGTGATTAAATGGTCCCATCCTTTAAGGAAAAAGTACAGAAATTAGAGTGTTGGGAATTAAAAAGATTTGGATTGGTTTGTTTTTGAAAGGTTAGGGAAAGCCTATTGGAGTACATGAATTGTACCCTACATTATATCCAAGAAAGAGGGGGGTTTTTCCATAGATTTCAGTGTTCCTCTGAAATTTCTTGATTAAAAATGTCTTCCAATTTTCAGACTCTTTAGATAAAAGTACTAATGTAGTAAGAGGCATTACAGTAAGAGGAAGTGTTTGGACAGTTGTCCAAAGAAAGATCCATAACCTTTTGTTAATTAGAGACTTTTTTCTAACACAAAATATTTAATTTCTTGAAATTTTAATTGAAAACCTATTTTGTTTTCAATTTGTTGTTGTACTGTGATGCTCCCAGTCACATATTTTTCAGTTTGTTCATTTTTTTGTTGCTTTGACTATCTGTTTGCTTCCAGTAAAATTTGAAGCATTGTACTCTATTGTCTTCTGAAGATTGAGCTGACATATTTTTGGGGTAGTTGCGTGTTGATTTTTAATATCCTGATGCTTTGGCTTAATTTCCTTGAATTCCCTTGAATTACTACTTTTACAGGTTTTTTTGGCCTACTTCCCTCGACTTGATTCCCTTGAATTTTCCAGTGATCCTTCTGTCATTGTTGGTTCCACTGCCTGGTTGTGTTTTCTCTCCTTGTTGTAGAGAGAAGCAGTCCCATGCACAGAATCTCAGCGGGGATCTGCCCGAGCAGAATTAGTGTGTTTTTGAAAGGTGCTCCCATTAACGTGTTTTTAAAAGGTATATACACGTCAGGTTTGTACTTAAAAATCGACTACTTTGTGAGAAAGCAGGCTGCAACTCACTCCATCTGTGAAACACACATGGAAGTATTCCAAATTGCTGATGCTTTTGGGGAAAAAATACAGGAAATTACTGCAGTTCCTCAGCGTGCCTCTGTGTCTGGATTTCAGGAATTTGGGAATCAATAGCCCTGTGTACATTTCTAGAAGTCATCTCTGGTGTTCAGTGTGAGATCTCAGCATCATTTTTAAATAGCTGGACGTAAATTTTGGGACAAAACCCCTGGATTAACATGAGACCCGCAGCTGCCTGCGTCAGCAGTCCAGGCAATGCCTGGCTCAGGTAACAGGTGCTGCTGAGAAACAGGAATTTTGCATATATTTATATGTATATATATAATGTTGGGGAGCTTTTTAAAAAAAGGTCAGCTTGTGTACAGGCGTAAAAGACCTATTGTCTTTCAAAGAGGATTTTTATCGGAATATTTAGTGATGACAGTTGGAATTTTATCCCTTTGACTCTGAGAAACACCCCCTGAACTTTCTTAAGGTGTTTCCTTATGAAACGTGATCTCCTTGAAGGTACTGCAGTGCCAGTAACACTTCAGGGTGAAAATGTAAGAATATTTGTTTATAAATCCCTTGTTGTAGTTGGAGAAGTAATTAGTTGTGCTGTATATCAGATGCGGAAAGGTAAAGGTCTTACTTGGGATTGATGAGGGGAAAAAAAGGAAATTTAATGACTCTTTAGTTTACTATTTTTCTTGTGTAGCTGCATCAAATTATGGCAATATTCTTTTGGAAGTGCTGTGTAATTGTAAAAGACAAAGATCAAAACAAAGCAATTACTCCTTAAAAGCAAAGCCAAATTAAATGTGCGTGGAAAGATATTTTGAAGACTGTATTCTGAACATTGCACCTTAAACACAACCTTGAAAACTGCTGGTTTACGACATTTTTGTGTAGCTGTTCTTAAACCTCTTAAACCAAAATAATGGGAGTTCTTATGTAATCACCGCTTTTTGTGAAGCCGCCACTATCGTTTTTAAGTTACTTTCATTGTATGGTTTCACAGCATTTTGCAGAGAAAATGAAGACTAGAGGTAAAAACCAAAAGAACCCAAATTGTTTTTCACCTTTCCAAACTAACCGGGTAGGTTTAAAGTCCTTCCTGCCGTGGGTTGTGTGTGGCTGTCGCTGATGCCGGCGGGGATGTCACTCAGCCCAGGGCCACTGCCACTGCGCCACTGCCACTGTGCCACTGCAGTGTCTGGGGCGCTGGGCCTGGGGTCCCTCTGGCAGCTGCAGCAGAGGAGCTGCCTGCTTTTCCTCTGGGAGCTGTGGGACGAGGAGCCACAGCCCTGAACGTCAGCCAGGGGAGGCTCCAGCCTGGGAGCCACGAAGGACACCTGGAAGGTCTTGTTTGTAACCCGGGTGTCTCGGGAAGGGAGGGATTTAACATCCGAGACTCGGGTCGGGCTGACCGTTCTTGGCTGAAAAGAACATCGGGAAATGTCATGGATTAGGACTTCAAAGATAACACAAGTGCATCTCTGCTGCACAAGTGGAACCACAGGAAGCTTCCGGCAGGTGGAAAGAGCCTCTCTCACACCATACTTTGGACAAATTTAGCTGTATTGGATGAAATCGAAGTAACTGTTCCCATTTTCTTGTACAGAGGCAGCCTGAGAAACACTTCTGAGTGAGTACCTTTTGCAGTGACTCATCATTTCCTGAGTAGTGAATAAAAGCATGTGCTTATTTCCATGTTCCCTCCGAGGGGGTAAAAATAACTTTTATTTATTCAGCATAACAACAGCAAGAGAACAAAGATTTTTTCCTTTGAAGGTCACTTGTAACAGTAACACAAACAATAATATTAACACTTCACACTACTTTGCATCACAAATAATCACAAAATACTGGTAACACTACTGAAAGACTTCCCCTTCAAGACACTTGCCACTTCCCTCCATTGTCTGAGCATTCATAGAAAAATTATGGTTTAATTTAAGGGAGCCATTGTCCCATATACATAATTAATTTTAAAATCAAAACAGCATAAATTGGGCTTTTTACCCTCAGCAAAGATACCAGTTAGAACACCTGGTGATAGTCAATTTCTTCTAAAAAAGAATTTGTATTTTTTTCAAGATCTGTTTTCCCCTTCCAGTATTTAACTTCATTATGAGATGAAGAGATGAGAATTTGCCATTTCCTTTTATATCATGAAAACATTTGGACAGTGTATTGTGTGTAGGGACCAATTGGTACTCAGTTAATACTGACATATGTTGTTCCCCAGAATTTCTGTATCATAAAACAATGCCCACCTAATCCTTGTTTGTACCTGGTGTGCACAGGGGCTGATCCAGGTCAATCTCCTGAAGGAAAAGGCAGAACCTGAATGGAAACAAATATCCCAGAAAGTTATTTACAGAGAGTATATGTTTATAATCCCCTTTAAATGGTTTAATGTTTAGAATCCCCATGAAGTTGTTTTATGGTGATGATCCCCATTAAATATTCTTATGTTTGTGATCCCCTTCAAATTGTTTTATGTCTCCGATCCTCTATAAATTGGTTTATGTTTAAGATCCCCTTTGCACTGATTTATGCTTAAGATCCCCGTTAAATGTCTCCTACTATGTGCAAAGCTAAATAACATTACAGGCTTCTGTTAGGCAATGTCAGATTTGGTGAACTCTGAAGCTGCAACTAGACAGGTCGTACCCACTGAGTATTTTCAGGAAAAAAATACCTAATTTCAGTATACTGAAATTCACATTACAGAGACGCAATTTCAATACAGCTAATTTCTGTAAATTACAGCAAAACAGAACACGTTCACTTTTTTCTCAATATTTAGAAGATGAGCTCTAAAATGCCAAAAGCAATACCAGAAATCCAGCATCTGTGGGATGCACACAAAGACAAGGGAGATACTTGGAATCACAAAACACTGCAGGAAAGGAAAGAAAGATTTTTAGGTAGACATACTTAAAAATACGCAGTAGCTTGGAGGCTGCAGAGGACTGCTTTCTGCTTGTGGGAAATTCAGTCCTCTGTTTCAAATTAGGCAAAATGTGGGTTTCCATCTCCCAGGTGAGTTTCACAGGTAGACTCACAGAATCACAGAATGGTTTGGAATGGTTTGGAATGGGTTGGAAACCATCTCAAATAAAAGCCTGTCTCATTCCAACCCCCCTGCCATGGGCAGGGATGTCTTCCACTAGACCAGGCTGCTGCAAGCCCTGTCCAGCCTGACGTGGGACACTCCCAGGGATGCGGCAGGCACAGTTTCTCTGGGAAAACTCTGCCAGTGCCTCAACTTCCCTTAAGTTGTTGGGTTATCTTCTTTAGGTCTGTCTGAGCAGGAGGACAGAGCTCTTCCCTGCTCCCGAGTGTGTGTGTGTGCATGTGTGTGTGACGTGCCCCTGCTCATAAGGACAACATCTGAGTGTGTCCCAGCCTGGTGAAAAGGGCTGTGACTGGGGGTAAATTGCTCCAGCCTGACATGGAGATCTCTTCTTGAGGGGCTTCACAACTGCAGGAAGTAGCAGACCCTGGTTCAGACCGAAGCTCTGCCTCCCCCACCCTCCCTCTTCTGAAGGGAGCAGATTCCAGAGGCTGTCGCTGGGGCAGCCCGAGGCGGCTGCAGTGCCTGGTGGGCAGCGCGAGCAGGGTTGGTTTGTGGCACACCAAGGGCTCCTCACTCGCCGTGCTGGGCTCCCGACAGCGCTGCCCGGCGTCCTGTGCTGGGCTGGAGAGCCCCCGTGCTGTGCACCACTGGCTCCCAGTGCCAGCCCGGCGTCTGAGGCAAGCTCTCAGTCCTTAGCTGGAATTCCGTGGGCAGCACAGCTCTGCAACATGCGTGTCATCAACTCTGTAGTGTCTGCTCGCTTGCAGTGAAGCTGCTGAGGCCAGGAAACACTGCCTGTGTGCACCTGCTGCTACCCACCCCACTGCACGCTGATGTCTCGGGGTCTTCTGGATATATACAACCTGGGCTGAGTCAGTCTGGTGTCCAGCATCACAGTCCAGTGTTTCAGGTTCCCCAGTTCCATGTGCACCACCTCTCTGGGTGCAGCAAGGGTATGTGTTTGGGGAAATCTAGGAAGGGTAGTATTTACAACCTACACTGAGAACTGCAGTGCCTGAGGGCCATTGTGGGTTCAGTCTGTCACAGGCAAGTTGAAAACTTCACAAAAGCAGGAAAATGGACGTTCCTTAGTTTGCAGAAGGCAGCCTCATTAGGTAAGTATGTCTTTTCATTTAGTCTCTGAGCTATTCCACTCATCCTGAGGCAGACATTACATTACAGACCTGCTCTATTTTGTGATACATACCATTACAGTCAAGGACTGCAGTGACTATTTACATATCATAAAGATCCCCTTTGCTCTCCTGTTAAAGATTCAGTAATTGCTGAATCTGCTCAGACTGTAATCTGCTCATATGGCCTCCTCCGCAGCAGATTCGTATCTTTGGTCCCCCTAGGGAAAGCAGATCCTGGTGGTACTAAGTGAGTTTGTCCATAAGAAATCATTCCAGAAACTGTGTTTATGACAGTGAGCTCTGGACCTGGGGGGCGAGGGTTCACATTCAGTGGTGGCAGAAAACCTGGCCTTGTCTCATCCAGCACTAAGGCTCCTGAACCCTGTTCCTCTAGAGAAGCCTGATTTCTGCCTCTCGGAGAAACAGGAGACATCTCCAGAACTCTTCTCGGACTTGGTAACAAAGTCTGGTATGTAGAAAGAATCTCTTTCTTTCCTTTTGGTGACTTACTGTCTTTTGTATCAGCAGCAGGAATTAGACTGCTAGGTAGCTGAGAACTGGAGATGTTGTAATTTGATTCTCCACTTCCTTTCCTGATAATACTGCCGAGGTTTGAAAGTAAGCTGATTTGTCCCAAACTGGCATCCATGCCCATGGGAATCTCACTGGGGTTATGTTTCTCTTCAACAAAAGGAGTCTGATAGTTTACTGCATCACGTAATGCTTTCCTTGATGTGGTTTGATCAGAGGTTTTCAGCACATGAGCAGTGTCCTTCCTGTCTCTACTTTCGTGACTGGCGGTGACGCCCTTGGATAAATCAAAGCCGCTAACTTTACAGGAGAGCTCTTCTATGGGACTGATGCCCCGAAGTTCTTGTGAAGAAGCAATTTTCCTCTGCTGAAACACTGCTGGACAGCACTTTAGCCACGGATCACACTGCAGCACCTGTGTCAGCTTGAACCGTGCTGGTGTTGAGCTGGGTTTGGTCATTAGTGGTACTGTTTCGGTTGAGTTGTCCACCTGGTGTCCACCATACAGCTCTTTAAAGCTGAATGGGTCTTCTGGACCCTCGTTTGATTGTATTTCTGATGGGGAGGTGCAATCAGCCAGGGAAGTGCATTCCTCGAGGTCTGGAGGAGGCACGTTCAGGTACTGCTTTGTCTTCTGCCTCCCTGACATGGACTTGTCCGTGGTGATGATGATCACTTCTTTCCCTCGTGCCTTGCAGGCCTTAAGCAGAATTTCCAGGGTGTCCTTGTCTGCAGCGTTTATTGCGTACACCAGAGCAGAGCAGTTGGAGTGGTCTGGCAGGCTCGGGTCAGCTCCACTCATCAGCAGCAGAGACACCACTTCAAGGCCTGCTTTTTCAATGCAAGCATGCATCAAAGCTGTCTTCCCAGATTTGTCCTGTATGTTCGGGTCAGCCTTGTTGTCCAGCAGGTATTTCACCATCTTCGCCTTGCTGGCACTCTGTAAGTCCACGTGTTTGGTCATACAAGCAATCATGAGAGGGGTCTCGCCCCTGCTGTTGCTCTCGTTGACGTAGGCCCCGCCGTCGATCAGCAGCCTGGTGAGGCGCAGGCGCCTCTGGTACACGGCTTTGATCAGGGAGTAGCCCTCGGGCGGCACGTCCACTGCATCCATCATCCTGCTCTGCTCACCTGCACCTTCCTAGGGGCTGGCAACCACACCTGGCTGCCGGACAAACCGAAGGGTTCCCGCAGAGAAATAGAAGGAAATGTAAAAAAGAGAGAGGATTTAACTGTGCTAATTGCTCTTGTAAACACCCTCGTGTTTTGTGAAAAAGTATGAAGGGAAGAAAAGAAGAAAGGTTTTCCCACCCTTTAGACTTACAAGAAATGCATTAAAAGCTTAAAAACCCCCCAACTTCAATATAATTATAAGATTTATAGAAGATTAAAGCGTGACTGTCACCTTCTTACTTTCTGACTGTCCTTTACACAGTCCTCTGCCTGAGCAGACAGTATCAGCTCTACAACAAAACAAACATACGACAGCATCAGAGAGAATCAGGAGGTTTCACACAAGAAATTAAAAGCTTAATGTGGCATAAGTAACAAAAAGTCTTATATGAATGTATACCTGCAGACATGCAACTAAAACTTTTATGTCATGTATGTGCTTGCTTACCTGTGTGTAGGGAAAGCCTTTAGAGAAAAAAACCCCAGTATTTAATAATTGGCAGAGCAATATAATTTCAATACAATATTAAATATGGATTAAATTATTACATTCATTTATTTACAGTATATTTCTAGAGAAATAAAAATGTTTTAACTAGTTTAACTGTAAAGGAAATTAATTAATCAGTTTTATTCATCACTGAAAACACTAGTAATGTTCTGGTGATTAACTGAAAAGCAGTAATTTCATTCTGTTTTACTTTGAATGCCAAAATTGAAGGATGATCTCAATATAGTTTNAAAAAAGAGTCAGATTTCCTCCCTGGAAATCTGGGGTGGAAATCTGACTTTGATTGGTGGCTTGTTTTTTTTCCCCCTCTGTCTTGATAAAACACTTTTAAAAAAGTAATTGCATTGAAATTACTTTAAGGATTCACTTCATTATACTGAAAGTATAGGATTCAGTACTATCTCAGCTTTCATTGAAGTGCAAATCATTATTATGATTTTTATGCGTACTTTTGACTACTAACATATTCAAGATTATTGTAAAGTCTTTTATAAAAGTATCCGATCAATTTGTGCATTTGGGTTTCCAGAAGGAAACTGCAGAGAAGTATCTGGTAGATAACACCCATGCTGGAATTTTGATTGTCTGCTCCCTTGGTGTTGACCTACCTGGAAGTTATTGGTGATTTTACATTTCTTTCCTATTTATCTAAAGCTCTTCTGATACTTAACTGCTCACTTTACTTAAGCGATGGCATATAGCTCTTATTACACAAGCATTTTCATCTGTAGAAATACCTTTTGTGGCCAAAAGAACATTAAATATTAAACAGGCATGGAAAGAGAATAATGCTACCTGAAGTCGTGCAGCAGGTCAGGGATAAAGGTGAGGCTGTTTTTCTGACATCTCATCTAACCCGTCCTGTTGCTCAAATTTGCTGTTTCCATCGACTTCACCAGGACTGTCAATCTGACGGGGGTGGAAGGCTGACCTAAGACAAAAGTTGAAGTTTGAAAGTTAGGAGTAAATGGTGTCGGCAGGTACGAACCCGCCTGGAGAAAGCCTGAGATGTTTCTGTGCAGAGAAAAGTGAAGAAAAGATACATGAAATGGGGAACAAACCCCCACAAGTACTCCAGAATCAGACTGTACAATCAAAAGAAAGTGTTACAGACTCACAACTGGAACAGCATAATGCAGAACGCTCTCCCGAGTGCTGGAGGATAGCCACAGCTTCATCTGGAGAATCTGTTAATCATATCGCACCTGGGCTGGGCACCACCTGCTCCAAAAACCCCACAGCTGGCTATTTGGAAGTGAAAGACCACAGGTCAAGCAGATTCCCTAAAATAGGAATTTATTGGATAATTCACTGCAGATCAGTGCTGAACAGATTGAGATGATAAAACACTCCTAAATGTAATTAACTGCTGTGTCAGAAGTAGTCCATGAGTTCCTGAGGTATCGGGACTGACACAGTTGCCTCTCACCTGTGAAGCTAAACTTTAAAAGCAGCTTCAAGCTTTAAAGCAGTTTGAGGAATGAGGAACTATGCAACTCAGTGTGAGACACTGAATCATGGATCGGTCTGTCAAAGCACCCACAAATTCCTCTTATTCTTGTACAAATAATATTCCTGCATGGCTTTTTCTGTCTAGAAAGTGCTTAGTTTTATTTTCAAAAAGTAATATTGTCGTGGAAAGTACTCTGAGACAATGTAGCACCAGGCACCTTATAGTATGAAAACCTGGTTTTCAATCTAATAGTCAAAGTAATCACAACACTAAGGAGGAAAGAGCCCATCGATGTTATGATATATAAACACAGGCAACAGTGTCATGAATACGTGATATGAATGAAGGAGTTTTTGCAAAGTATTCCTCACCTTTTCATGTGAGAGCCAGATTTTCTGCCCTCGGTGCCTCAGCACCCTCAGAGTTAAACAAGCTCTCACAGTTGTGTTTACAGAGTCTACAATCATTCCAGTAAAATTGTCATTGATTCTCATCTCAGAAAAAAGACATGCTTTCACACTAGAAGAGCATAAGCATTTAAGTATTTTTATGATTCTTCATATACACATTAAACCTGGCAAATTCAGTCAAGGTAGTAAAAACTTGTTTTCCTAGTTGAAATTTACCACATATAAGTTACTTTTGATTTTAAAAAATTACCATTTCGACGCTGCGGAAACTACTCCACCACCACCCCAAAGTTTCCACCACAACTTGCAACGTGACGGCTCTAAAGGGCTCCCCGAGAGGAGCTGGGAAAAAGCAAGGGCTGGAAACTTCTCGGCAGAGAAGTGACAAGCACACACAATAATACTATAAAGACTAGGAATACCACACAAAGACTGTGAAATTAGTTTAAATACTTTACCCGCCCTCTGTCAGCGGCGAGNGGCGAGGCGGCAGCGCCGTTCCCTGCGCGCGTCTGCTCTCCCGCGTCGGGCGGACGGGGCGGGGCCGCCGCTCCTGGCGCCGCCGCCGGGAGCCGAGCGACACCGGGACACTCGGGAACACCGGGACACCGAGCGCCGCCCCCGGGACCGCCCTCGGCCTCGGCGGGGCTGAGCCGGCGGGGCGGGGGTGGGGGGCCACAGCGGCTGCCCCTCGCATCCCCCACCCCCGAGCACACCCCCTCACGGCCCCCGTTCCTCGCTCGGGCCCCGGTGCCCCCTCACACCCTCAATCCCCCCGTATGCCCCACACTTG
>VZTD01001442.1:464560-486470 GCA_013397725.1 Rhagologus leucostigma | reverse complement strand
TCCTGTCACCCCACGTACCCTCACACCCCTCACACTCTCCCACAGCCTCACAGCCCCACACACCCCGTCAACCCCACACCTCCTGACCCCAACCCCGTCCCCTCCCACATCCCCGTGCCCCCACCCCGCAGCACCTCCGGTTGTTTCCCCTGGAGCAGTGTGGCTGCCCCGCTCCGGACAGCGACAGGGCTGATGGTGTCTGGCTGTACTTTGTGGTCTCTCGCAGGTGCAGCGAATGGGAGAAACAACCCAGTGAAGGCCTTCCTCACGACCACACTGCTTCCAGGGCAAGGATTTAATGGCGATGAGAGGAAGCGGAGCCCAAGGAGATGCTTCCCTCAGGTGTGATCAAGTTTGACTTTGCAATAATTCCTGGTTAATTTCACAGGCTAAAATCCTGGGACATTTCAAAGTATGGTCAAAGAAACTTCTTGGTTTCCATGCAAGTTTAGGATGCCTTCACAAAAACACAGACTGGTTGAGGTTGGAGGGGATCTCTGGAGGTCATCTGGTCCAAGCCTCCTGATCACCCGGGAACAGCTAGAAGCCACCCGCCACCATTTTTTTTAATGTCTCCAAGGATAGAGACTCCACAATCTTTCTGGGCAACCTGTGCCAGTGCTTGGTCACCCTCACAGTGAAAAACTGTTTCTTGGGATTCAGAGGGAAAGCCTTATTCCAGTTTGTGCCCGTTGGCTCTTTCCCTGTCACTGAGTGCTGGCAAGGATCCGGCTTGTCTTGTTTGCACCCTTCTTTCAGGTATTTGTGTACAGTAGTGAGACCCCTTCTGGGCGTTCCCTTTTCCAGGCTAACCAGGAGCAGCTCTGTGAGCCTCTTCACTTCTGCCAAAGGTCCTGTGGGGATCTTCTGGGAGACAGTGCCAAAGGCTCCACTGAAATCCAGGTGGGCATTATCCACGGCCTTCCCTTGGGCCACTCAGGTCATCGCAGGAGGTCTTTGGGTTGCTCAAGCTTGACTTCCCCTTGGAGCAGCCAGCCTGACACTTCCCATCGCCGTGCTGTGCTGTGGTCTTCTTTAGTTGCTTGGTGCCTATGGTGATGCTCATGGAGTATTCTCAGACACATCCGTGAGCGACAGCACTTGCTGATGGTCCCCCGGAGACTCCAAGGATATTTCCTCGGAATGCAACTCGACTGGGCTTCCTCGCAAACGCTGTTCACTGCGGGGCTGCGGTGCTGCCGCCGTGTGAGACCCTGGCCTCACCCCCTGGCAAGGTGCTGCTGCCTCACCGACGCTGCCTCGGCACACAGCAAAAGCCAACAGGTGAGTGCAGCAAACCAGCAGGGGAGGCGAGGGTAAACCGACAGCCAAACAAGGCACCACGGTCGGTACAATGAGCAGCAAGTCACAGCACAGCATCCAGCGGCAAAGGACTGATTTAGGCATCTCAGGAGAGAGAAGGTTCCAGGAGCAATGTGAAGGGGATTTGTGCCTTGCTATTTTTTAAAAGTGCACGTCAGGATCAATGAGAGGCCGTCATGACTAAGAGCTGGATAAATGGTATGAATAAGCCACTAAGACAAACAACATTCCAAGGGCAGGTTCCCCAGTTACTCTTTAACCGTCTCTTTCAAAAACTAAGTTGGGAGAATGTCCGCAGATGTTTTGGGGGTTTTTTGCCTGTGGTAAGATTCTAATTATCTTTGTTTTCTTTTCCTCTCTACCTCATCCACATTCTTAATACTCGGTCTTTGCCATGCAGCCTCGGAAAGGCATGTGTACTGAGCACCCACTCTTCAGGAGCTTACTGCTCTTCACAGTCCTGTTGTTGGGTTAATTCCATGAGATGGAGAGGCAGTGTACACTTGTGTATATACCAGCACTCCCACTGCTGAAACAGTACCACTTCTGTAGTTCTTGCAGCTCTAAATGTCCCCTTTCTTATTCCTCCTTCCATCCCTGCCTGCATTGTGCTGTTGTGCTTGATAGCCAACATGAATCATTGACCAAAAAAAAAAAGGTGTATCAAACCAGCTCTTGGAAGAACACTTTTATGAAGATAATTAGATTTTTTTCTTATAAACATCACCATGGATACTCTTGGTTGGATAGAAAAACAACTATTGGTATCAAGAAGTTCCTGTTAAAAGTGAAGGAGAGTGGAAAACCAGAGCAGGGAACACATCCATGCAGCACAAATTTTATTATAAAACACAAAAGATGTTTGCATATGCACATGGCATATTTGTTTATCACACTTTTTGATATCCCTCTCCTATATTGCACTGACAGTTGAGCTACCTGGATATGTTTCAGGAGGAAGTTTCATGGTCACAGAATTCTAATATTAATTTTAATCGACTAAAACTGTTTGTCACAAATGAGTGTTTTAGGTTGCTCAAAGGATCACTGGCAAAGGTATTGCCAAATCAGGTTTAATATAAAAGTGGAAGTGCAACGAGGTTCATTGGCATGCTTCACTCTACCACTTAATACATAGTTAAAGCACACAAACCAAAATCTAGAATCAATCAATCTAAAATTAAACTCAACCAAAAGTGATATATGTGGAGGCTGAGGACAGGAAAAAGAGTAAGAATGGGAAAGGGTAAGGATAAAAAGGAGTAAGGGAGACCCTCTCACTGAGTTACAGGGTTCAGAGAGGACCTCCCTGAAAAACATAGCCTCAGGCTTGATGAAAGCTCTAGGCCTAAAGATTTTAACAGCACTTAAACTAAACGGCACTGAGTTTATAGCCTAATTTAAAGAATTTATCAAAAGACTGCAGAATTTACTAGAAGCAAGACGGTAACTCATAGGCCTGGCTTCTGAATCTAATGCATTTAAGAATCGGAGAGCAACATTCCTCCTACATTTGCTGTAGCAAATTCACAGTCACACGCACACGGACCCGGAGTCTGTTCAGGGTGTGTACAATCCATGTACAGGTTCATACCTGTGGGAAACCCCCCTGAGCTCAGGGAAGGACTCACGTTGGTGCCTTGGTATTTTCCCAAGGGGTGAAGGGCTGAGCCCTGAGGAGCGGGGGCCCAGCCCGGGCTCTGTCGGCAGCATCGGCCCTCCGAGCATCGCCAACGTGAGCGTTGGCTGGCTCTGAGAGACCCTGCTCCGAAACAGGGGCTGGGCACAGCCCCTGCAGGTTCAGGAGAGCTTGTGGGGGTCTCACTTAGGTCCAAGGTTTATAGGGTCGCAAGGGAGTTGGCTTTATTCATAGCAACTTTCCACCCAGATTGCGGTTCTGGTTGGTGACTTTCTTTGAACTTTCAGTAAAAAAAATGTTTGTCCACTTGGACTTGCTCATTAGCCAGCACTAGATCCTGGGAACAGACAGTGTCTCTGATAACTCAAGAGGAGCTCAGCCCAGGTGCTGTTCATCAAGGCTGCTGGCCCAAAGAGCATTTCTGAGATCACAGTGTGGCCCCAGGTGGGTGATTCTCCATAAACTCTGCCCAAATATGGGCAAGCAGGCAGGAAAATGACATATTTAGTTTTCTGGTTGCCAGTTGCTAGCCAGTTGCAGGAAGCCCAGCCCTGGACTGCAGGCCTGGAGCCCAGGAGCCTTGTTTTGGCAAGGTGGTCTCAGAGTGGAAACCCCTGGCTTGGCAGCTGGCAGTCGGAGCACACCTGAGGGCCTGTGGGGGTCCGAGTGTTATCAACCACAGACGGGCCTTTCTGTGTCCTTGGGGACCCTGGGAATCATCTACGTCATCTGCTTCACTTTGTTTAGAGGAAAGTAAAAGAAAGAAAAGGAATGGAAATAGTTTAATTTGATCTGATATCCCCACTCTCTCTCCCGGTTTTGGATTTTGCTTCCCATGAGAAATTGTAAACACTCCATCATGTCTGTTTGGTACTGACTAGCCTTAGCCTACACCAGCAAGATCTCATTCAAGGGAAGGAGTCGTCAGGAGTGCTTACCTATGTAATTACTTATACAGTAATGCACTGCCATGTAAATTTTTGAGCATAACGTAATGTAACACAAGTCATTCTAGTAATTCAGTTACTGTATTATGTATTAGTGCATAGAATTCTTTTCAAAACGGTGAATAAACAGAAAAATATAGAAGCATAATTAACTTGGTTTGGTTGGGATGACTGAAAAAACCCCCAAACCCTGAAATTATTTTTATCATGTACTAATTTGGTACCTTAAATACATTCTAAACCATTAGGTACAGAGGCAGATGTTTAGTGTACTAGAACTGTTTGCTGAGAGGAATGCAGTAATGTTGTAAACAACAGTGTTCTTAATAATATGTCTCTTAAACGTAACAGGCACAGCTGCTTGCTTGTTCAAAATCTTGAAGGGGGATTATGGTCGTGATGTAGAGACATCAGTTGAGAGGTCTAAGAGAGAAGTGGAGTGCTATGTTTTGTGCTTCAAAAATAATGACCAAAACCAAACAGAAGGAATTAGGAGCCTATGAAGTGTCTCACAAAAACCCCCATGCGTGCAGTGTAATATCCAGCAAAGTACCTTGTTATGTTATTGGTTTGTTTACCCAGGCAATTTTGAGGCGCACACGGCATTGCACTGCCTCTGCTAACAGGCTCTGTGGGGCCCTTCAGGCACGCTGGGCGCTCCGTCTGGCATGACCCTCTGCCTTCGGTCAGATCATGCCACTGCCGAGGTATCTCCTGGTTTTTGTCACGCATGTTTTAATTACCTATTTATGACATGGAGCTTTCTGCCTGGAAAAATACTATCTCTGAAGTGTTTGGTGGTTTACTGCCAAGTAGTTTGATTAAAAAACTGAGTGTGTGTGGGAATTGCACCTGTGACGCTTGCAGGAATAATTGTGACTGGTGATGGAACCAGGGCTTCCTCAAACAGTTTTAGGGAATATATTGCAATAAATGTCTTGTTCCATGCGCACAAGCCTTTGAAATGCTGCAGAATTTAAGTGTTACCTTCCTCGGTGCTATAAATCAGCAGGCTCACGGGATAACTCTCTTTTGCCAGTTCCCACAGTCTGTGAACATCCTTAGAGCTGATTCTATCTCATACACACATCCATAAATTGTTGTTTAGATTACAGCAGAACGCTGGCTGTACTTTTACGTCCGGAGCAGTTTCTAAAAGAATCTGAATTACATACTAGGACAAAACACAGTGAATTGTGCAGAAAAAAAGTGAAACTGGTCTGCAACAAAAGGAACAGAATTTACATGATTCCATCGGAAAGATAACCATAATTTCATGAGAGACACTGAGAGTCAACACTAAAGAAATCAATTTTGACTGGCTGAAATAGCAATACGCACAAAAATACTCGGTGAGTAAAGAACTCCAGTCAAACGGGTTGCCTTTTACCGTGATAAACAACTGAACACACATAAGAAAAAAAGGATTTAAAATTAATTAGAAAAAAAAAAAGTCTTTCTAAACTTAGGTATGTTAAATTAATGAGGTTTTCCACCTAGGACTGCTGATGGGACCAGATCTAAATTTTAACCTTTTTGAGCAAAACCTAACAAGAGGAGGTATAGTGATTAAAAGTTCCTTCTTGCTCTTGTGAAAATGAAGCTCTTTTTAAAGCTGCTTTCACAAGAAATCATTTTCAGGAGCTTTTTCGGACATGTTCAATGAGCTACTGATACAGAACTAAAAAGACTAAAAGCTTCTAAAGCACTCCTTAGTACAACTGAACAAGCTTCAGTGCAATTCAGTGGCCCAATCCATTTCAAGTTATTGAGGTGAAGCAGGGATCTCCAGTGAAGGGCTGGTAATCCATCCACTGGGACAGCTGTCCGAAACCAATGTGAGTGTTCTCAGCATGGTTTTGTGTGGAAAACTGCATTTGGAGGAAGGATGAACATTAAAATGTTCTGCTTTTGTGCAAGTGTCCATCTCAATTAAATCAATTACACAATTTATAAGCGATTTTATGGCTTCTGAGTAATGGCTTGCTTATTGAAAAAGACTCTGCTTGGTATTAGGAGCTTGTGAAACTCAACTGCTCAAGGAAGGAAAAGACACTGATTTAGGGCTCCATAGGTAATGGTGTATCATTCATTTCCTGTCCTCTCAGGTTCTGTTTATTCTCAGGTTGTATTTACTTTTTTCTCCCTTATCTTTTTTTTTTTCACAGGAGACATCACTTAACAAAATATTTATTTTCATACCTACAGCTTTGCTTACTTAGGCAAATAGATGGCCCAATTTCAAGAAAAACACTTCACAGCCACTTAATCAGAAATAAGCACATACTTAAGAGACATCTATTTGAAATACCTACTTCTCTCGATCAGCCCAATTCTCTGAATTTCTGTAAATTTTCCATCCAATGGGACAGCTGAAGAGATAAGGGACAGAATGGCGGGGACCACAGCCCAAGGACTGAAGATGATATACAAATGCTGCAGCTAAACCATTAAATGATAAAAAGAGCAAAACAAGATGTATGAGAAACGATACTCTACTTTAACCGACCCAATTTA
Source organism: Rhagologus leucostigma (assembly GCA_013397725.1). Lineage (NCBI taxonomy): Eukaryota > Metazoa > Chordata > Aves > Passeriformes > Rhagologus > Rhagologus leucostigma. Next base: position 480,044 of record VZTD01001442.1, on the reverse strand, counting down.
ATTGGAGATGAACAGGCAACTTCTGCAATATAAGCTCTTGTTCAAGTCACTTGAAAAAAAGTCCTGAAAATGTAATCAAAATAGGACTCTGCTTGAGAGCTCGTCTATTCTTTTTCCAACCATGTCAATTAATCTAACAAAAAGCTTCTTGTATGAATTTTGCTTTGATGTTACAGAAAGGAGACAGAATGATCTACAGAGAAGAGGGTAGAATAACCCAGGATCTCTCCAGAGCCAGCTGAAAACAAGCGAAGACACAGGGAAAAGAGCAGGTTTCCCACATGCAGACCTAGAAGCAGAAGCTGCCCACCGCGGGAAGCGGAAGAGCACTGGCCTGGGCACAGCAACAGCCCCTGGGGCACTGGATGCTCTGGGATGGGACTCTCGCTCTCGGGTGTAGAGCAGGCACCTCAGGATAGCAACTCTAGCAGAGGATTTCTGTGGAGCTGACAAAAGCAGTCAGACAAATGTCCAAATCCTGAAAATCCCTCACTAATAACATTCTTTGTCACAGCACCTTACAGGTGCTAAACCCTGCACCACTCTGAAAGTGTTTTCTTAGTAATTATAGCTACAAGGCAAACTAACACGATAAACCATGTATCCTTCTAAGAAACATCAATTTCCTCTTCTCAGCTCTCTGTCTCCACTTCCACTCTTCTGTTTCAGGACCTGGCTCTTCAGATTTTTCAGCCAGACTGCCCTAACTTGGTTGGCTTCATTCCTACAGCCCTCCAGGGCAAGCAGAGACAGCTAATGCACACCTGAATAACAAGGGAGGCATCTCCCAGTTTTGTACTTAACCAGGCTTTGTCGCCTCATCTGTCACCTCTCCTTGCCTAATTATCTGTCCCGATTAATGAACAATCCTTCCCTCAGCTTCTCCCCTTTCCAAGTCAGCTGCTGCCTCTGCCTGCTCCTACCTTCTTCTGTTAGCATAACTTTTTCACTACTCAGGGTAAGTTTGGGTTTAGGCTTAAGTCCTGAGCAAACCAGCTGTTGTCCGATGAAGACAACACGGTTGTCTGTTCCCCATTAAGATGTCATGCCAAGTGCTACCAGTGCTCTCCTCAGATAACCTGAATAAGATAATCATTGCCATTCTCCCCTTCCTGTTTTTCCCCTGCTCTTCTGTATAAATACTAATAGTATTTTATTTGTTAAATTAGCTAACTTATTTTTCAGAGTGTACCTTTCTTTTCCATGGATTGCTGTCCACGACAGAGATTTGTTGTTGGAATGTTCCCAGCTCTGACCTTGAATACACTGTGGCTCTAACACTACTGAAAACATCAGCTTTCTACTGCCAAATGGAAATCGCTGCCCACTGTCAGATAAGAGATAATGAGTAATAGACAAACAATAAAAACATTTATGTTTGTTTTCCACCTTTTATCCAAACCGTCTGGTTTTAGCTATCTTGTTAAATCTGGTATTATCCTTGAAAATTAAAATTTTAATATGTTTGGAACAGTTTGTTCCCAGGAAAGCATGAATGAGCGGGATTAAATTATACCTGTATAGACTTTTCTTGGTGATTGGTAATTGCACTGTCACTCATGATGCTATTCATTGCACTTAGCTGCATGGAACTGGGTAAAAACATTACATTTTCCCCTGTACTAGACATAATGAGAATCTATGGCTTTTCAAGGAATCATTCATCAATGAGGTACAGGAGTAAACAAAACACGGGAAGACGCATTTGGAACACAGGTTTTTTTTTCTTCAAGCCACAGTACAAGAGACTTATTTTTACCCTGGGGAGGTTAACAGGTGCCAGGTAACCATCCTCACAATACAGCCGGCAGCAAACAGTCTGCATGTGCTTGCTGAGCACACAGACTCACACCCTTCTGCCTACCCATCCCGAGACAGCAAGCCTTTGACCTTGGTGTGGTTAAAGAGTGGTGCTTGGGGTGTCTGTCACTGGGGGGAACATGATTTGGGGTTCAGCTTCACTGCAGTCAAATGCATCTTCCGAGTTCTTGATAGGGCTCTGTATATTGAAAAGCTGTGGTACAAAAGGTGCTGTCCAAATGCAGTGCTTCTACTAAAAAACAAACCAAACAAAAATGCATCTTTGTGGCAGAGAGCCACACTGAAGGAACATCATTATGTTCTGAAAAGTTTCAAGTAGGAGACTCAGAAGTTTGCATTTCCACGAAACGTAAATTAACTTAATTTGTTGTTGTATCTGACAAAGAACATAGTTAAATCTGGAGACAACTAAGTGAGTCCACAAAGAATCAAGAGTAACCACTTATGTTTTCAGCAGGCTTTTGCATCCAAGTTAAAAGTTCTTTGAAACGGAAATGATTCTGCAAAACATCCTGGCCTCAGTGAACCATATGTCTGTGCTTGGGCACAAATTTTCTAATGTATGTTGGTCTCAGCCAACATTGCATGAAGTCTTTTCTCCCATTTTTAATAAATGTCAGTTGTCCTAAACACAGTACTTGGCAAAGTGTCAGAGCTTTCAACACTGACCTATAACAGGTATGTTTTAAACACTTTTGGGAGGTTATTCTCTTGCCAGGGTCACTGTGACTTGTATTTAAAAAAAAAAAACATGACATCTCCCTGGTAACAGTCTCTTTCCTCCCCTTCAACAATGTGCTGTCAATTTAAAACTCTGGAGACTTCTTGCTGCATTAATGTAAGCATAAACTTGTTTTTATCGATCGATGCAACATCGCGCACATGGATCAAGAAGATCAATACAGGGAAGTGCTTACAGTTTCAAAGGAAACACAGAAAACTGAGACAACTCAGAGCAGGTGCTGCAAAAAATATGTTTTTTATCAGCTAGGTGTTGTAGTAAAGTGCCATGGAAAATTCAAGGGGTGCTCATAGCTGATATTCTAAGGGAACATCAATGCAAATTATTATACTAGTTTATTTAATATATTTAGTATTTTTATATTTAACGATGAAACAGGACTACTCCACTATTGCTTATAATCCATATTTGTCACATAGATTATTTAAAATCACACTGACAAATGAACTGCATCTTTACCGATAATGCTTGGCAGGAACATAGGAACACAGATTTTAAGAAATCAGTGTATATTTTCTTCCACTTTGAAGTGGCTGCAGTCAAACTGACACAGTGACTTTTTAAGAGAGCAGCAAAGCTTTCACACAGCTGTGAAGCTAGGGAAATATTAAAGCTTCTTTACCAGATTGTGCTGGGTTTGCGTGGCCAGGTTTGGGGAGCAGGGGGGCTGCCAGGGTGGCTTCTGTGAGAAGCTGCTGGAAGCTTCCCCCGTGTCCCGTGGGGCCAGTGCCACCGGCTCCAGGACAGAGCCGCTGCTGGCCAAGGCTGTGTGCCACTTCAGTGGCCGTGGCACCTTTGGGATAACAGAGTTAAGAAGGCGGGGAAAAACCTGTGGGGAACAACGGCTGCGGCAAGAGGAGCTACAAGGGGAGAGGAGAAGAGCCCTGCAGCCCCCAGGCCAGGCGGGAGCGGAGCAGGTGCTCGAGGCGCCGCAGCGCCGATTCCCCTGCAGCCCACGGGGAGCTCACACCGGAGCAGGAGATGCAGGAAGGAGGCTGTGATCCTGTGGGGAGCCCGTGCTGGAGCAGGCTCCTGGCAGGACCTGTGGCCCTATGGGGAGAGGAGCCCACCTGGAGCAGGTTTTGTAGCAGGACTGGTGATCCTGCGGGGACCCACCCTGGAGGGACAGGTCCTGGATCAGTGCATCCCTCAACTGCTGCATGAGGCTTCCAGACTCCCCTTCTCCTGCTGGACTTCCTTACCTTTACCTGTACACCAATACATTTTAAAGGCTGTTATAAATGTACACAACATCCCCGTCAAACTTGGGAGGATTGATGCTTTCTCAGTGCTGGATGTTTTGAACAAGGAGACAGATACTACAACCCTTTGTTTCAGTAGAAAAGCTATGACAGTCTAATGCCTTTCATTACCCATGGAATTGTCAGGGATGCTGCCATGAACTGTAAGATCAATGCAAGGGTGTACCTTCAGAGTGTGGGGTGTGGTTTGTGGAACCATTCACTTCTGAGGTATTTTACCATCAGGCATGATTGTCTTCAAAAATTTAATGTATCTTTACACTCAGTAAAACTTCATGATTTAAAATACCTGCCCTTACATGAAGTACAAAATGCCTCACTTATTGTGCCATGACAGCTTTTTCATACACTTCAAATTTGTACTGGATCCCATTCTCTTCTTGGATGTCAGCAGGGACACCTGGGTACCTACGGAGAGAGGAGAAGAAAAAGCAAAAGTGAGCAAGCAGGTAAGAATATCATTATGATTCACCTGTAATTTATCCAATCAACTAGAAAAGCAAGTCGTTTGGAAAAAGAAATGAAAACACTGTCTTTAGAACAGGTATAGTGTTTTTAGGAATCATATTAATTACTATCCACGGTTTACATGCACACCTTTTATATCAAGAAAGCATACTCTGACACAAAACAACCCCCCCACTTGTGGCTTAATGAAGAAATACCCAACATTTTTATTAAAGCCTCCAATATGTTATTCAAAGTGTCTGCCAAGGAAGAAGAGATTACAGAACGCTTTGGTTTCTGTTTTTGCCTTGCTTTTCCTAAGTTGGTTTAGAGGATGCTAACGACAAGGTTTTTTACAAGTCTGCAGGAGATTACTAAAGCAGGTGACTGCTACTGTAGAAATAGTTCCTCTATATTCCAGGTTTTCTAAACCACTTCTTATTAATAGATGCTTTCAAAAATCTTTTCATCTCCCCATGAAAGAACAAGGATTTTGTATGAGTAATACTGACTTTGAGGGAGAGATACATTTTAAATTTATTTGGTAAGGTTTGGCATCGTCAGGTTTCCACTTTAGTGAGGAAATTACCTGTTATTTTACAAAATCATGTTCTAATGCCAATGTTCATTTCCGTACATTGGCCAAAAACAACGTATACCTGAGGAACAGCCGAGAGAGGGAGGGAGCTTTGGGTCAGCTCTCAGGACACTCAAATGCGCACAGAGTAGTTCAGAATATATTAGAGTTGGAGAATGTGACTCATCCTCCCCACCCACCTTGTCTGTCCCGCATCCCTCTTCCCTGCCCCTGCCTCTCCTCCCCCAGAGCCGTGCTAATCCATTCCTGTGCCCCCTGCAGAGTTTGACTCCTCATACTTTCTATTTCTTCCACTGCTGGTCTGTAACCAGCTGAGAGCCATAACAGGAGCATCAGGAAGAGGAACAGGTCTGGTCCTCCCTGGTCCTTGAGGCAGGTGTCTGAATTTCTGCTGCCTCCTTAGTGCCTGTTGGATGTAATCTTGTTGGAGAGGACATAAAAGCACAACTGCAAGACGACAAGGATAATATAGAACAAACCACAGTGAATGGCAGAAACTGTAAGTTTTTGTGCACCTTTTCCTACTACGTTTGTTAGGAAGAAGTAATTTTCTCGAGAGGTAAGGAATAACCTTAGACATGTATAAAGCTCAAACCTCTCCAGTCAAACCTGTTTAATTTGTCTTTGGCAATTTATCAAAGACATTCAGAGGCCAAATACTATTTACTAACAACATAGTAAGAGTTACAAAGCTTAGTAAATATTTGAGTAATTCTACACATCCAGAAACAATAGGAAAAAGCTACTTTTGAAGCAAACTGACACAGGCAATTCTTTACTGTAAAGAGTACAGGAAAGTTGAAGAACGCAGCAAGTTCCAAGAAAATCTGTGCTGAGCGTGGTGCCATTCCAGGTTGTAAGTAAAGCATGGTTCTGGGGAAAAATTCACCTCTAATTCAAACCAACACGGCCTTAACAGAACCCTTAAAACATTCAAATTAGATTATTCTGAAGACAAGCGTGGTATGCATTTTGGTACTTACTGTGTTAGAAGCTTGTAGTCTTTACCGTCAATTTCTGGAAAAAATGTGTCACTTTCAAATTCTTTCAAGATTCTTGTCACAAACAATCGATGATGAATTGGCTTCTCCATTGCTGCCTTTAGAAACAACACAAACTCAGTCACAATTTTATGTATCACAGGCTTTTAGCAAAGCCATGAAAATTACACTCTGAATCTCCTCTTTTAGACTCTGCTGAAGAGCACTTTCTAAAGGGATAATTTCGCCCTGTGTCAGTTCCACCTGGTAAGTGGCAGCAATACCTATTCTCAGAGCCTGGGGTATCTGACAGAAGTTAACAACAAAATTTGAATAGCCCTGTGAGAAGAAAGGAGCAGTAGGCCCAGTCGCAACAAGCAATTTCTGTATCACGCCTCTTTGAGAGGCAGGAAGGTTTAGCTGGTGAGAGATGCCCACACCTGGAGGTAATTTGCTCTGAAGTTTTATTAATATCACTGCTAGGGATTTGTGCTGTATTTCCTGGAATTCCAGAGATCAATTTACCCCTTAGCTTAACTTCAAAGTTGGATCTCTGGATTGCGGCAAAATGGTAACACGTGCTGAAAGTGTTTGTATTTCCAAGCTCCTTGAATGAAAATGTTCTAAGATAACGTTGGTTAGGTGAGTTTTTCACTAACAAATTCAGGAGTTAAGAATATACATTTTGTCTTGAGACTGAAAAAAGGCAACTCTTCCAGACTTTGCGGGCATTAAAATAACCCATGAAAAGCTACCCTGGGGTTGGTTACAAAAAATATATTGGTTGGTTTCAAAAATATATTTTTGAAAAGCTTGCAGCTGTTCCTCCCTTCCCCTTAAACTGGCAACGAGCAATGCTCTTTGTGGAAGGTGACTCACCATGCAGCAGGCTATTAGGTACTACTTCAACAAGCACAGGAACAAAGTAATAACAAATGGAATCCAATAAAATTAATTGTTACCACTGCTGAGAGGTTAATTTGTAGAAAAGCTGCTCTACTAGAGACCAGTTAAAAATGAAAGGGTAAGTCACAGCACACAAGCATCCAACTGCACTGAACTGGTGTCCATCCAGTTTGTACACAAATACTAGTATTTTTCTTTAAGGACAGGGAGGTGAAACACTTGTAAGACAACAGAAGAATAATAATCTGCTTCACAAATAAAAACATGTTGTGTTCTGTAAACAGAGACACTTCTGCTTTGTAGTAGAAGAATAAATCAACTTCCTATCCAACTCTGCGGGAATTCAGCTTCATCGAGACCTCTCTACCACCACAACAGGCCAGGGAAGAGCACAGGGAGGGACCGACCACAGGTGTAGCAAAGGCTGAATTTAACGCAAAGGAGACCAGATGGTGACCTCTGTTCTAGGTAAATGGTTTCATTAGCTGAATGACCAACCAGCTGTGTCACTGTCCCCACCTTCACAGAAGAACTGCAAATGCTTCCTCAGTTTGCCAGAGCAGCTCTTGGAGGCCTGTGTGTGTAGGCAACCCAGAAGGCAACTTCAGAAAACTTCAGAGAAGTCAATTTTGTATCAAACACAAAAACTTCCACACCTGGAGCCTGCAAAGGAGCCTGGTCAGCGAGGCCTGGACTCTGACACTACCTCAGTGAAATACTGCTGAGGACAGGGCACGGTGGCAAAGGAGCCTTATCACAACGCTGTCATTTCCACGAGGAATAAAGTAGGTCCTCACTGATACTCAATTCAGTCCTGCCCTGTCCAGCCCACTCCATCGGTTTCACCACTTCTTTGGGACCGAAGAGAAATTACAGGATGCGCAGTGCTGAGCTGGTGGAACGCTGACATAGTCACTCCACACATCATAAAACCATACTGTACACATAAGGAGGTTGACACCTGGGTCTATCGGTTTTTAGTGGATTTGTAGGTGTGTGGTTTTGTTGTTGTTGGTTTTGTTTGGTTTGTTTTAAGACCCTATTTAATATTTAAGGATGTGATGGACTTACAGTTCCTACTCCTAGTAAAACTTCAGTGTTGTTTTTGACCAGTCTAAACCACACAGTTTAAACGCAGTTAAAAGAGACTGATTATAATTCATACTGAGCACACTCAGAGTAACCTGGTCTAGGGGAAGGTGTCCCAGTCCATGGCAGGAGGTTTGGAACGAGATGAACCTTTAAGTCCTTTCCAACCTAAGCCATTCTGTGGGTCTCTGACCCCCTTAGGATGTCCAGAGAGCACTATTTTTCAGAGTCAAGGCCAAGATCTGAACCTCTCCAGAGACAATACCTCCACACACGTGCAGCAGTGTCTTAACTCAGAACAGAAACCTGTTTTTGAAATCACAGAACTGTAGAATCACTAAGGTTGGAAAAGACTTCCAAGATCATTGAGTCCAACTGCTAATGAATCTTCCAGCTGTCCCCACTTACCATGCTTGAGGTGTACCTGGGAGCAGGTTTGACATCCATGAATGAGATTTCTTGGGGATGAAACCAAGCCAGAAACTGTGCTCCAGTACATCTGATAAGCTCTAACAGCTATGAGGGATCCCAGGGCCAGAACCAACGAGTGAGACAGCAGCACAAGCCTCCCAGCACACAGGAAGCACTCACAAGCCAGCAGACAGCCCTCAAAACATGAAGTGCTCACACAAAATCACAGCGTGCCTGTCATGATGCGCAACAGCTTCGGAAGTGCTGTAACCTACTGACCACTGCTGGGCTCCTCCTTCCCCATCCAGACAAACAACGGCAACCCCAACTCCTCCTGGAACTCAGGAGATCCAGAACAGTGCGGAGGGGATCCCGATGGCATTGCGCTGAGATCCAAGCAAACTAACCTGGTAAATCTGTGCTGTAAGAACTCCAAAACCTTCCCTGGGGGCATTGCTACTGCCCTGTGGCTACATTAGGAGATTATAAACCTGATGAGGGGATCAGTGTCCACTCAAATTCAAGAGGATGACACCCACATGAGTTCTTTTGAACCCTCACTGAACTAATGGAACTGTTTTCAATCTTTCCTGCTCGTACTTGCCAATACCAACACTCCACCCAGCTGTCCCTGCCCCCACCGCTCCACCTTTCCCTGTTGCAGAGGTCAGGTCACAGCTTCCTAGAGTGTGTCTGAGCACAGCATCAGTGTGACCTACACGAGGACCTGGGTGGCCATCACAAGTCACAGAGGACCTGAGGCAGCTGATGCCAATCCTCCCACCCCTGGAGAACTGTGTCCTTGAGAACTGAGGGGCAGTGGGAGAGATGGCCATAACCAACAGATGGCTGCTCTGTGTCCTTATAAATGTTCACAGACTCGCTCCTACCTCTTCTGCAGTCTGTGGAAGAGAAATATGTGAACAGCATCCATCCCCTGCCTCCATCCCATTGCTGTCCCAAAATGCCATCCTGGAGCACAGGCTCTAGCACCTTGGCTGGCCTCAGTTCGTAGATGCTGGCCAGGGCACCGCAGCCATGTGTACCCGAGACTGACTGGACACCCGTGTCCCCAGAGCGCACTCAGGCAGCTGGGCAGCTGCTGCACCTCGGCCCAGCTCCCTGGATGAGGTCCTGTCTGGATGTGTTTCAGCGTGGTGCGCGGGCCCAGCAAAAGGCACAGTCAGGCAGGTGCTCAGGCATCCTGAACGGCCCAGGGCACCCACCAAGGGGCTGGGAAACCAAAGACAGCACAGGCCTGTCCCTGCTTGCACTATCTACAGAAACACGGCTTGCAGGATTGTTCCCAGAGCTTGGTGACAACAGCCCTGATCACGGTGGACCTCCCCAAGCCCAACTGATTAAGTGATCAGATGGTGGCAAGGTTAGGAGCTGAGTTAAAAGGCTCCACAGGACAATACACCACCATCTCAGATAACGATGTGGGCCCTGGAGGTGTTGTCTGGCAATGGCAAAGCTGCTGCTGCAGCTTCTGACGGATGCCCTCAGTTGTGCACCCTCACTTCCAGCACCGTTCTGCGTCTACGTCCTATTCCCTAGGACCTCACCCAAAGGGATGTCACCAGACTGAGCTCACCATGCCAAGGACCACAGACCAACCTGGGCAGAGCAGCTGCAGTGCCACCCCGAGAATCCCCACATCTTCCTACTCCTCCTTTGACACCCCCAGCAGCCCCTGACAGGCTATCAGAGCAGCCCCACCTAAGTGCCAGGGGTGCCTGTGGGCCCATTCTGTAGTGATCCCGACAGAAAATCACTGTGCCTCAAGGAGTTAGCCACCCACACAACAACTAACCTGCACAGACCATCTTCCCTGCCCACAGGATGATAGGGTCAGACAGGTAACTGTCACAGAGAAGCTGGAGGCAGATCCCACTGGGAACCCGCACATCTGCCACCTGCAAATGCTTGCCTTGATCTAAAGGTGCAGCAAGAAGCTCTCATGTGAACATCCTTTCTGTTTGATGGTAGAAAGTATAAATAGACTTAGTTTTTTGTAAGACAGTCCTGTAACAGCTTGAATAATGAAAACGGGGTAGCCCTTTCTACAGGCAAGCACAGACCTGTATTAATGAACAAAATCAGTCCTCTCACCTTTGAGCCACACAGACTACTGAGATCAAAATAATGCTTTAAAACCAAATACCTACAACTACTGAATAAAATTATTCACTTCAATTACCAACTGCTATTTTACTTCCCACACATTTCCACATAGTATAATGGAAATAGTCCTGTAAAATCCTTTGAGCGTCTTTAATACAGGCACTAAAATTATTACTTACAGTTTTGGTAGAGGTGTATGGTCCCCATCAAATCCTTTCAGTTAACATCACAAAGGTAGTTGGAGTGCAGGAATCTGTATAAAACTGTTAGATTTCTCCCTAATGTAATTAAGCTTTCCTTTGAAATGTCTTGAGTAGATGCTTGAAAGGGGAGAAACAGCTGAAATTTTAGAACTACGCAACAGTTTGGGTTGGACAGAACCTTAAAGCTCATCTTGTTCCATGGGCAGGGACACCTCCCACTGTCCCAGGCTGCTTCAAGCCCCGTCCAGCCTGGCCTTGGACACTGCCAGGGATCCAGGGGCAGCCACAGCTGCTCTGGGCACCCTGTGCCACAGCCTCACCTCCCTCACAGGGAACAATGCCTTCCCAGTATCCCATCTAATCCTGCCCTCTGGCAGTGGGAAGCCATTCCCCCTCGTCCTGGCACTCCAGGCCCTTGTCCAAAGCCCCTCTCCAGCTCTCCTGGAGCCCCTTTGGGCACTGGAAGGGGCTCTGATGTCTCCTGGAGCCTTCCCTTCTCCAGACTGGACATTCCCAGCTCTCTCAAGGCTTTTCCATGTCCAAGGTAACCAGGTCTCTCATTACTGTAAGACACATTCCCTTGTATTGATCAGCACAAATAGTACATCCCAAATTACTCTTTATCAGAACCGCCAATTTATAACCTGAGTATTGGTGAGTAACGGTCTAAAAAAGGCATTCTTTTCTACCAATAATATCAGCCAGAGGCTAGAAAAATAGTTAAAACAGAAGCCCCCAAGACAGGAGCTCTTGGAAGAAGCAGCAGAAGCAATAGCTCTTTACAGCTGAGCCCGTGGCTGTGGCCGGGAAGGGGCAAATGCTGCTGCTCACAGCTGGCTCCGGCTCCTGCTGGGCAGCTGCGCCCTCTGCGAGGAGAAGCCCCCTCCAGACACCCCCTGCACGCATGGAACAGGCACTGCCACGGCTGAGAGTGAAGGACATTTCTTCTGCAGGGTATTATCTGATTATAGGCTGAATGCGTGCGCACATCGAATATACAGCGGGCCTCACCAGGAGGAACAACAGTGTTATTTCATATGCACCTCATTTTCTTACAATCTTACCAATCTCTAACTACTTCACTGTTTTTACTGAAAAAGATTCATTTCCTCAGACACAGAGAAGAGGTTCATGAAAGGCACAAACCGTACAGGCAAGAGGTACCAGAAAAATGCATTTTCCTACCCCATACACAAGGCACAGTATCAGCCCTAATTTTCCACCGGGTGCACTATGGCACTGTCAACACACATCTAATGTCTGAGTGCCAAACAACAACTGGAGTGTATCTCCCAGCGTGCTTGTAATGACTAAAGGACAGCAGCACTGTTTCTTTTACTGTTAAAAAGAATTTGCTTTACAATTCTTGACCCAGGGAGTGGGAGCAGTAGGAACACTGGTAGATGGGAAAGCAGAGTGAGCATGACCTTTTGTTGTATGATTATCTCCTGTTATTGCTGACACCATGACCTGTCAGCTCTCTCTAAATCCTATTTTCTTCCCCATTTACATGTATAAAATGTCATACTCTGGCTAAAAACCCTGGAGCGCTTTTCCTTTTTTTTCTTTTCACATCCTTTGCAGGGTCAGTCAGCAATCTCAGTAAAATAGACATAACAACATGGGCTCAGTAAAACAAACATAACAATATGGGCTTTGTCTGAAAAACCTAGCAATTTAGGTATTTAAGAAGAGCTCTCAAAAGCACAACAACTGTGTGACACTGGCCCATTGGCAAGAGCAATGTTCAGTTTCTGGATGGGTGTTCTGAACTTGAGAGATGAGATCTAACTCTCCGAGACTTTTCTGTTGCAATCACCACAGTTTGGTGGTAATGTGAGGGGAAAGCACCTCCTAAAGCAGCAGTAATAGGAACTTCATCCTCATCCCATCACAGAAAATGAGTAATTTAGGAGGAGGCTAAATGTACCTTGTACACTGAAGTGCCTCCCACGATCCAAACCATGTCTACTTTACTTTTTAACTCCGGTGAATCCAAAAGAGCTAAAGCATCATCCAGACTTTTGGAAAGATAATGTGCTCCTTTTGGGGTTTCCCTAGAAAAAGCAAAGTTTTATTACTAAGTAAATAAAGGATAATTCATCATGATCATCAACACAAACAAGATACAAAATGTGAATTGCTGAATTAACAAATAACTAAATGTTTCACATTAATTAATTATTTTGAAGTGCCTGTTAATGACATATTGTGTTAGAAGTCTCATCTGACTGCAGGATTGTTCAACAGATCACAGCTTAACCATAAAATGAGGAGGCATTATAAATTAAAAATCTAAAATTTTATAACATGTTTTTGAAAAAGAGTAACTGAGAAATTTACAGATCTATAATATAAATACATAATCTATAAATTAAACTTAGATCATTAAAAACAGATAATCAAGAAATTAAATGTAGATTTTGACTTGAATTCCAGAATGTTTGCAAAATGCTTTTTCCTTAAAATAAAACTAGTTGAAAAGCCAATATTCCCTGTCCACCCACATACTCAGCTGCAAATCCACCAAAACCCTCCAAAGCAATAAACCACTACAAGTGGACATCTGTATTTAAAAATATTTGTGTGACTGTGCGTGACGCATTCAAGAAGAGAGGTCTGAAAAAGGACAGTTCATCCACAAATCCTAATAAACATAACCTTAAACAAATGGATTTAGGACCACCAATCTAAGCAGGAACTACAGAAATACAGTTAAATACAAGAGTCAGAAACACTATTGAAAATTGTCAAATGGTTTGTGAGTAGAGCCAGAAGTAGCACTCATGATGCAAAGTAACGACAATTACCTTCTGAATGAATTTAAAAAAATTAAAAATGAAGAGTACAGTAGTTACAACACTCAGAACCAACAGCAGAAATGCTTTCTAACCAAGTATGAAAAATGCTACATTTGGAACTACTGCATGTTGTAATGCTACAGACATTTTTTGGTGCAGGTTTTGCTTTGTTTTACAGTGCCCTTATTTACCATACTTACTTGAGCTCCCTGCTGAGCACAATATTAATTCTGTCTTTCAGAGGACGGTTCTTCTCGGGAATGGAGAACCACGTTTTTTTACCCATTATGAGTGCATTCTGTTTACCTGAGCAAGAGAGAATTGATTTAAATTGTTTAGAGACGCTGATGGACTTCCCCTCCCTTCCAAGCCCCTCTTCAGCAGCTGACAAAAGCACAAGCTCAGGCCCCGGTTCTCCGATGAGCCACGTGCAGAGAGGAGCCTGTTTGCGGGCTCAAAGCCTGGTCAGGCAGTTGACACTGAAACAGTCCCACACAGACTCATAAACTCGCGATAATTTCCAGGAAAAGAACCAGTCAAATTCCGCCTAAAGCCGAAGTGCTACAGGTGTTCGATCATGTAACATTCACCCATAAATACGGTTTCTGACCAAACCCAAGCATTCATAACCTGATTGCCACTTATATGCACAGCTGCTAAGGAAAAGAATGTTTCTCTTTATGAGGAAATGGAGTTGTCAGAGAAATAAACACAATGCCAGCATGGTCACTCTTTCCACCTTGTTTCCAGGTGGAGAGACAACAGAGGCAATGCTGACATCCCTGATGTGAAGATTTACGGCAGCATAATCCATTAAGAAGTCTAGTTATGAAGCAGTTTACCTGCTTAGCATCCAAGATCACAGCTTATCAAAAGATCTGCAGGCAGGATGCAGCAAAATGTTTCTTTTTAATTGTATTTCAAACATCTTTTTTCTTGATCACAGGTTATTTGTGCCAGGTAAGATGCAACTTGCAGACATCTAACAACACTTACAACAGTCAATTGTGTTCCGTCCTTTTTTTGTACATATAAAGCTGCAAAGGGCTGAATCGGGTCTCTAAAACATAAGTAAAGTATTTCACTTTAGACTGTTTCAAAATGAGATTAGACATTCCTTGTGGATTATGGAATAGAACTTCAAATCAGATAACTGACTAAGTCACCTAATCAAAACAAGGGAATATATCAAACTGACCAGAAGTGAGTTTTTACCAAACAAGTGAGTTTTAACAGCATAAAAAAACCCCTGCACAAACCATGAAAGAGTGACTGTGTGGACAAACAACTGCAGTATGTTCTGCTCTACGCTATCAACATGGTTCGGATTTTCTGGTGCATGGGGATGGCTCAGCATTCGGAAAACTCAGCAAAATTACTGTCACAAGGGTCAGAGGGGTGGATCGAATGGCCAAGGCTGAGCTACAGCAAACAAGTTAGATAAGCCAATGTAGACTGAAAAAAACCAAACCACCTCTGCTAATTAAGCAGCTTGTGAAAACCCTCCCATTTTTAACTTGGAGTCTCGTGTAAAGACTTGTTGGGTAAACTTTCAATGAAGTTTTCTACTCTTCTGGGAAAAAAGCATTTGAATATTGTTTCATATCAGATCACCTGCATCTCCTCTGAAATATCTGATTCATCATCTTTCCTCATCTAATCCGAACGATTACAAAGGGCTGAAATACTGGTGAGACTGGTGAGGAAGAGGGCCAGGGCAGGGAAATGCAGAATCCCGTGTTTTGGGTGTCCGATCCCCACACTCCGCAGGTTACCTTCCACGAGGGATGTGCTCGTCATCCTCTGGAAGTACTTGTACTCATTCCTGCCGGGGAAACACGAAGTGCGTTACAACGTGTCTTAAGAATAAGTTCTCTAATTTCTAACTTCTCTTGCAAGTCCTCTAATTGCAACAAAAAAATCCCACTCATGATGGGACTGTTGCCGGGGCCCGGGAACGGGCGGTTGGACGGCAGCTGGGCCGGTGCCATGGCCGAGGCAGGACCTTTGGCCCCCAGCCGTGCTTGCATGAGCGATAACCTGCGCGATACCCCGCGGCCAAGACACGAGAGAGAACCCACCCCAAAACCCCCACAG
>VZTD01001442.1:420099-464274 GCA_013397725.1 Rhagologus leucostigma | reverse complement strand
GGCGGGCACGGCCCGCCATCCCGGTATCCCTGTATCCCGGTGTCCCTCTATCCCTGTATCCCTGTACCCCTGTATCCCTGTCCGGGGCACGGACGCAGCGGGACATGGCCCCAGGGCCGCCGCAGCCCGGGCTGCGAGGTCCCGGCTGTAGCATCTCTGTGACTCAGGGCACTGGTACCCAGCACTCGGGGAGCAGCCTGGCAGGAAGGACACGGAGCTGCTGGGCAGGATCCAGTGCAGGCCACAGAGGTGATCTGGGGTCTGGAGCATCTCTGTGACGGGCAGAGGCTGCGGGGGCTNCCACAGAGGTGATCTGGGGTCTGGAGCATCTCTGTGACGGGCAGAGGCTGCGGGAGCTGGGCCTGGTCAGTCTGGAGAAGGGAAGGCTGAGAGGGAATGCCGTCAATCCACACAAACACCTCCGAGGGGTGCCAGAGGATGGATGGGGCCAGGCTCTGCTCAGTGGTGCCAGTGACAGGACGAGGAGCAGCGGCCATAAAATAAACCACAACGAGTTGCAGCCCAGCAGGAGGAAGAACTTCTGTCCATGGAGGGGCAGAGCCCTGGAGCCGCTGCCCAGGGAGGGCCTGGAGTGTCCCTCTCTGGAGACATCCCAGCCCCAGCTGGACACGTTCCTGTGCCACTGCTCCAGGGGACCCTGCCTGGGCAGGGCGTGGGACTGGATGAGCTCCAGAGGTCCCTTGCAACCTCAGATATCGTGGGGTTCTGTGATGCAGGATGTGCCTGTTTTGGAGGAGCTGGAGCTTGGCATGGGTTTGGTGAGCTGGGCAAGGCCAGGATGTTGGTCTGTGTCATTGAGGCTTCACTCCAGTGTTGGACCCCTGGCACACGTTGTGCCTTCTAGTTTTGCAAAATGTGGAATATGTTGAGATTATCATTAGTCAGGATGTTCTCTGAGGTTTGATCTTTGTGTACTTTGAAGCCTGGTCAGCAAGAAGTGAGGCGTGATCAGTGGGACAGGCAGCAGCTCCATCTCTTAGTCAAGGATATCCTGGAGTTAGCAAGTTTTAAGGACAAAATCAGGATGTTGGTGTACGTCCACGTATGCAGTGCAAACTTGTCAAAATACTCCGGGGCCGCGTCTCCCGCAGCTGAACGCCGTTCCTGGCAGTACCAAGCTCAAGCGTGCAGGTCACAAAGACCCGGCCCAGGCAGGCCCTGCCCCTGAGCAGGTGCAGAGGTGGCTGGGGGCACAGAGCCTGCACGGCAGTTCCTGATCAGCCCTGGTAGAGGGGCAGTGCTTGGGAAGTTAGCAGCTCTGGATTATTCCTGTGCGTGAGCCAGGGCAGGGAAGGGGCGGTGGGGTGAGCTGGGGCTGTGGAACACACCGAGCACCCAGGCCTGGCCAGCACCCATGTAACGCCCAGTGTCTCTCCCGCGTGTCACTGCTGGCTTGTGGCACACTGAGGAATGAATCCCATTTTGTGGGCAGCTCTGGCGTGCAGTGAGCCGAGCTGCTGGCCCAGGTGTTGGAGCTCTGGTGACTCCAGGCCTGAGAGCTGTTAGGTGCAAGGCCAGAAGAGCCTGCAATGATTCAGATGCTGCCTGTGTCACCACTGGGAGAAAGTGGCTCTGTCTCGGCAGCTGGACTTCATTCTGAGTTTATATTTTCCAGTCTCCCTGTAGTTATTGTTTCCAGACCCTTCTGGCCCTGGAAGGGTGTTTTTGCTTTTTCTACGTGTGACTCAAGCCAGCTATTTTGGTTACCTTTGGTCCAAATATATTTTGAAAGGTCTGATTACAGCTTTCTGCCCTTGTAGAAAAAACTTCCTAATTAGTGTTAATTTGGTGGTATTTAAAAGTGGACTTGAAATCTGCTTGTCGTGTGGGCTGTGCTTACATGGAGGTTTTGGGCTTAGTTGGTGAGGCTGGAGTTCCTCTTTAGTTCTAAGGAAATTGAGAATCTCTGGTTACACCATCTGAGGTTACCATATGATGTTGGATGCAAGCTGCTGAAAGTACCTGTTGTGTGCTTCTGTGCAAAGTGTTGATGTTTTGTTGGAGTTACAAGTTACTTCTTCATATTTAGTCAAGCTTCTTGCGGTAGATCAATGATGAAACAGCAAAATTGATGGATTTTCTGTTTACACAGTGTTCCAAGTGCGTGTTTCAAAAGACACTGAAGGAGCAGCAGGATGCTCCAAGCCCCTTCAACCTGGTCTTGAACAATTCCAGGGATGGGAGGTTGGATTATGTTGCATTAACTCTTTGTGAAGTTGCTGGTTGCATTATTTTCTTTCAGAGGACGGCAAACAGAAAAGGTAACTGAACTTATGAGTTTAATTTACGTTTCAGGCTTCGGAATTTGGCACAAAAAGGAGCACATCTACCGAAAGCAATGAACCCTGTGAAAAGAAGATCAAGGCACGACAAATTACTCTGGAAGAGATCTGCAACCCACTGAAGACTCAGGTTAAAAGTGAGTGGACTGTAAGCAAACCTTCAAACACGGACAGCCAGTAAATAAGTTTTTCATTGTCAAGTGTCAGAAAGTGTTTTGGCAGCAACTTCAAGAAGCATCTCTTGGGTATAAGATACATCTTTGAAGAGCCGTGATGAGCACCTTTCTGTGGCTCAGAAGCTGGGCCTTTGAGCCTTGCTCCAGAATTACTCTGCAAATCCCCTTCATCTGACTCGGCTTTGCCAGGTTCCTGAGTCAGTACAGTCCGGAGGTCCAGGCAGAAATGCTGCCACTTTCCTTCCTGTGTTGGTCTAAGAGTCTCAGGCCTGTTCTGAAGCATGGCTGACACTGAGAGCTCTGTGGAGCCTGGTCTGTGGCTGGTGTGCCTGAAGGCTACCTCAGAGTGAATAGTTCTGATGCAGGGCTCTTGCTGTGAAACAGCAGCTGCTCCATTGCCTCGGAAATGCCGGAGTTCCATCTGGCTTTGAACAGAGAATTTAATAAGTTAATGCTGGTGTGAAAACCAGTCAGTGAATATAAAGTTCATTACATTTCAATAAAAAGAATTAGCCTCTTAAGTTTCAGAGAGGCAACTGTATTAAATTTGTTGATGTGATGCTTTGAAGTGTCCCTAGAACACCCTCAAGAAACAATATTGTCTGCTTCAAAAATGTACTGAAAGAAAATCTGCCCGATTCCCGGTATTCTTGGCTAACTTTGTGGCTGTGCAGTTGTCAGTCCAAAAAGTAATGGTGCATCTCTTCCCACATAGAGAGAAGCACACAAGTGAGGAATACTGGTTTTCCGGGGAAGTTAACCGAGCTGTTGACGTGCATGGTTCTGTCAGGCTGGCAGAAATACTGCAGTGGGAGAGGAGAGGGAATGTGGGGAGGAGAGACATGGAGCAAAATGGTTGTGTTCTGTGCTTACCGATGTTTTTCTAGCAGACACTCGATTTTAGAAAATAAGTTGCTAATATGTTTTTGTTGTGTGTTTTCACCAAAGAAGAATCTCAGAAGCGTGAGAAGTCCTGTATCTGCTTGCAAACTCTGGACAGGCTGAGAGAGTTCTGCAGTGATTCAAACCAGCAGTGTACCAGAGTCCGGGACAATGGCTTTCAGGAGAAAGAATCTCTGAGTTTGGAAAAATGTCCCAGTATTACTGGGAGAAGCTCAGAGTTGAAAAGTCCTCTTCCGTCTTCGGACGCTGGCGCAAAGGCCGCACAGAAGGTACGCAGAGCTTTGGTCCTGTGGTGTGTGCAGATTGCTTGTTACGGGTTAAAACAGCAAGCTTTGGCACAGACTGCCTTTTGTGTTCCTGTGCCCTGACGTGAAGCGGTGCAGCAGAGCCCCACGGACCTGCGCTTGTGTACGAATGTTTGCTCTTTGCACGGTGAGCAGGATGGCTGCGGTGGCTCTTCAGTGACACCGTTGAACAACAGCATCGTGAGAGAGCAGAAGCCCTGGCGGTGTAACTTGTGGCTGTGGGGGAAGCTGTAATACCCTAATAATGCACGTTCGGAGTGGCACTTTGCTCAGCTGGCTTTCAGTTCTGCTGGTTTTGGTGTGGGCTCTCAAATTTCTAACTTTCTTCACAAAAATATTGTTTGGGGTTGTCACTGAGATGTGGCTTAGTCCAGTTGCTGGTAAATCTAACTTGTAAAGGTATCACTGCTTTTTCATCTGCAGAAGATAGGGGTAGCTCACATGAAAAATTATCATCACGACGTGTACGGTGCAAGTCAAGAGACTTGAGTGGAGTAATAGTGTTTTGCTTCTTCTTTAATTATGCGGCTATTAGTTAATTAGTTAATTGGTGGTTTTGGGGGTCAGCCTGCTCAGTTTGACGTATTCAGGTCCTAGAATGCATCTCATGGCTTACTGTGGCAACTGCTCTTTAATGGAGCTCTACATCTGGCTTTTTGAGGGAAGCAGCTTGTACGAAAAGCTGTACAGCTGATTTTAACCTTCCCTGTCTGAAGGCTGTGACCTTCCACTGGGACTGTCTGCTTTGTGTGAATGTGGGATCCAAGTGCTGAAGCGAGCAGCTTGTGGCAGGAGAATTCTGTTGTGGTAGGAGATTGAGGTTATGAAGGTGTGGTCAGTAGGAGAGCACAGAACACTGATTCCAGGGCTGGCCTGCCCTCCTTGGAACGGCTCCTTTTAGGTGGTTGTGTCTTGCTTTTTTCTTAGTGACTTTCCTCCAGCTGCTGACTTACAACCATCTCAGCAAGTCAGCTTTTGTGCCTGTTTTCACTCCTTTTGCCTTCTCTCAAGCCCTTATTGCACATGCTTTGTCACGACAGTCTCGTGTAAAACAAGACAAGGCCATCTTGTTTGGCTGGGACAGGCCTTGGATGGGAGACTGCCGAGTCCTTGGGCTGAGGGTTCTGCAGCAGAGACATTTGAGCTCCTGAGGCCACCCAAGTTCTGGGCGTAGTGCAGCTTTATTTGTGCTGGGCCATGTTCTCTTGCTTGATGGTGTGCAGTGGAGGGGATTTTGCAGTTACAGCTAAGAGGTGTTTTTCCCCAGTTGGTCTCTGGCTGCACTCTTTGTACGTTCCCATGACCCAAAGTGTATGATTTAAGCTATCTCTGTGTCTTTTCTGAATTGGCATTGCTACTAAACAGTCTGTTCACTTTGTTTCTTGTAATCTGGATGGCGCACTTGGTAG
Organism: Rhagologus leucostigma; assembly: GCA_013397725.1. NCBI lineage: Eukaryota > Metazoa > Chordata > Aves > Passeriformes > Rhagologus > Rhagologus leucostigma. Next base: position 459,178 of record VZTD01001442.1, on the reverse strand, counting down.
AAATGGAAATTTAATGGATCTGTTTGCAAATACAGTATTTATAGCACAACCTGATCAATTGAGATTTGGATAGTCATATGCCCTAAAAATTTCTGGGGGGTGTTGTCTTTGTAATTTTTTTTTTTTTGAACCGGTATTATCTGTGCTGGATGTTGTGATGTAAGTGAGGAGGAACTTTGCTGTCAGTGAAATGCTTTTCAGCATTTTTCTCTGCACTTCTGAACCCATCACTGTGCTGACAATACAGAACAACACAGTTGTGGAGCTGAAGTTGCTTGGCAAGAATAGGCGACATAATGTCATTGTAAACGATAAACTGCAGGCAGAGTGGGCTCAAAACCTTTCACATTTCAGGTTTTAGAAACTGTAGTGTAGATTTTGTGTGTTTAAGTTATTCTGGGAGGTTTGCCGAACTTACGGAGGAAGTGCAGGCTGGAGAAGGAGTACAGTTTTGGTGGCTGAGACAGGGAACTGAGACTCAAATTGGTTTATTTCTTGATTTACTGTGGATTTTTGGAATATCGTAAATCTCTCCATGCTGGAGTTTCTCACCTGTAAACTGGAGCAGTAATTCATCCTTATTTCAATAAATGGCCAGTTTAGACTGGCCAGTCTTTGCAGCCTGCATTGTCTTGGTCTGTGCTTTGAGAGCTTATGATAGAACAGGGTTCTGATTTCACCTGAGCTGTCTGAGGACTAACTAACTTTGATTTTCATGACTTTTAAATTCCTTTTAATTCCAAGTATACTGTATTCTGTATATCCTGCTTCAGTAGCTGTGCTGCAGCTTTGGGGGCTCTTCAGTGCAAGAACAATCTTTAGTTCTGTGGTCAGTGTAAGCCAAGGCAGGGGCAGTTGATTTGTTTGATGATTCTTAATTATACTTTTCCGTCTTTTATTTACAGGAGGAGTTACAATGTAATCTCAGTCAGTTTTCTGCATCCCTTAAGTCCTATGAAAATTCTCAAAATTCTTCAGATACAAATCTTAATAAAAGAACCAAAAGCATTTACACTCCACTAGAACTCCAGTTCATAGAAATGAAGAAAAAGTACAAAGATGCTGTTTTGTGTGTGGAATGTGGATACAAGTACCGGTTCTTTGGAGAAGATGCAGAGGTAATTTTTTCCAAGGTTATGCAAAGGTTCTTGAATTGTGCTGGTGTCCTCCTAGGTCTGTGGCCACTTCCAGAGGGAGACTTCTTTGTGGGCATAAGTTTTGTGGGGTATTTTGTTTTGTGTTGTTGCTTGAAATCAGGATGAAAAATCTCTGCATGCTGCAATTGAAGACTCTTCATTATGCACACATTCTTTTGCCAAAATGGCATTTATTATTTTGTAATCACGTGGTAGTGCTTGCTATCTTATATGTAGAGAATTTAAGGTGAGTTCCTAGAATGTGTCAGAGTTGAAGCTGAAAAACTTTCAGAGGTGAACTATCTATCATGGCTCAGAACTCTACTATAATATATAGACCATATATAACTCTAATGTATGACATTAGGAATCTGTCAGATTGAAAGACAGTGGTGCAAGTGGTGTTAAAAACAGTGAACGTATCGGGTATAGCCTGGGTGCAGAGAGCATCCTGAATGCGTGTCCAGACGAGGCACCTACACACGGCAGATCCGTAGGAACTGGAAAGGACTATATAACAAACATAATTTTAAAGTGGTGGTTCATAAATGTTTCATAATGCTTTTTCTTATGATCCGTCCCAAAGTCGCTGCTACCAACCTTTGTTTGGTGCTATTTCCACACTTCAGACCAGTGAGAAACGTTGCTTGGTTACTGGGAATTCATTCTCCCCATCATATTTGTGCTATGTAATTTGTCTGCTCATTTGCTGGTGTACTTACAGTCCAGAAATAGAAATATGCTGTTCAGATAGACAGGCCGGTGTTTGCCTGCAGGTCCTGCCTAACGCCACATTGTCTGCTCAGTGAACACCTGCCTTTTTTGCTGGGGGGCAAAAAGGCAAATACAAACCACACATGGTAATGTCACATTTTAGTAAGTGTTGTTACTCTTTTTCATTAGGTATTTAGTTCCCACTGCTGTTCAATATTGATTTTTCAGTATTTTAGTTGATTGGCCGGGTTAATCCCATCTTTATGACCACAAACTAAAATACTTCCATTCCGTCTGCGTTTTTAGTGGCGAGAAAACCATTTGACCTTTTGTTGAGCTGTGTTTCAGACCGTGTGTGTGCAGTGTGGGTGGTTTACCTCACAGTGGTAAAGATCAAGGTGCAACCTTAAAACCTGACACCTGCAGCCTGTGGTAGTGAATCCCCTGTTTATGGCAGTGCTGGGACAGGAAGGTGGAGGGGCCCCTCCAGCCTTTCTCCTGGAATGTTTTGCCTTTGTCACTGAGCTTTTAATTGAAGTTGTGCATCACTGTTGTCGTAGAGATAAGCTGCTTACCTTCTTAAATTACTTTGTGACCCGTTGGCTGACTCTTGTTGCACCTCGCAGATTGCAGCTAAAGAACTGAACATTTACTGTCACCTGGATCACAACTTCATGACTGCCAGCATTCCCAGCCACCGGCTCTTCGTCCACGTGCGCCGCCTCGTAGCCAAGGGACACAAGGTTACCCCTGACTTCTGTCAGATTGAGTACAGAATAGCTCGGAAAGAACTTGCACTGCTTGTACCAGAACCTGATTTCAGCTGAGAAGTGGGCAGCTCATTATGACTGGCTCCTGCAGTAGAAATGGCCAACTTTCCCTTTGTTTCAATTTCTCCGTGCTGGGGCTGTCATGAACCTCTAGCAGATTCAGAGAAGTATCTTCATTTTTTCAGGAACAGTTCCAGAACAATTAGTTTTCTCAGTGTTTCTGTATCAAGTTTTTGCATTTAAAAAGGAGAAATGTACATATAGTCCCTCTGTTTTATTATTCCTCACATCCTTGTTTTTCTTATCCCACCCCACGTTTTTTTCTCTGTTCCTTCCTGTTCTGGATCCCTGTAATTCTGTGGCTTTCTGGTGATAACCTCTTTTTCTGCTTCCTTTTCTAAGAAAAGGACTTGTTGATTCTAAATTGGATGCAGCAACCATTCTCTAAAAAGCAGTGACCTCCAGCTAAATTGTTTCAAAATAGGACGAGAAGCACAGGTACAGAGGTTGAGAGGGCAGTTAGGAGTAGGAAAAGGGTCAGGAAAAGCAGTGCCTTCTAATCTCATTAGTAGGATTGATGTGAGAGCACTTTCTGCTGATGATGTGTTCCAACTTGAATTATGCATTTGTTGTTTGCACATCTTAAAAGATTACCATATATATAGATTAATAAAAGTAATAATTTATTACCAGAGATCTAACTTGGTTTCTTTTTTTGTCTGCCTGTAGGTTGGAGTGATAAAACAAATGGAAACTGCAGCACTGAAAGCTGCTGGAGAAAATAAAAGTTCTCTCTTCAGCCGTAAGCTGACTGCCCTCTACACTAAGTCTACACTTATTGGAGAAGATATCCTTTTCAAATAAACTTGGTTTCAGACTAACCTTTGGGAGGCCTTGATTCTAGTATTATCACCAGGATGGAACATGAGCAACTAGTGGTTGACATGAGAGTGGCAGCAGGAAATAAAGTTCCTTTAATTCTGTGTTGTGGTAAAACATCTTGCTGGCTTTACAAACAGTTTAATCTCCTCAGGGCTGTAGGTTTGTTGTGTTTACTGTAGTTGCTTTCTGAAGTCACAGAGTGGACTTAACCAAATCTGCAGTGTCCTGCAGGTCTTGCCTAGAAAATGGAAAAATGAGACAGAGATCTTTTAACCAGTGACTTTAATTTCTTTTCTTCCATTTTTTGTTTTCCTCTGTCCTGTCTTATCTACGTCATATTTTTAAATTTAATTTCTCAAGCTAATTTACTAGATACCAGGAGCTAAAAAGACTGTTAGATTAATGTCTGAGAGTACAAGACTTAGATCTAGAAAGATAATCCACCCGAATCTCTGTACTATTTTTTTGAACATTTGTTACATGTGAACCCTTTGTTGAAGCTGGATGATTCTGTAGATGTTGAAGAGGTAGCAGCAGATGTCCCGGATAACTACCTTCTCTGTATCTGTGAAAATGGAGACAACCTGAAAGACAGGAAGAAAGGTGACATTGTTACAGGCATTATGGTAAGTTAGTTTCTCAGGGAGTCAGTATTTTAGGGTTTGTGTGGTGTTGTTTTATTGTGCGTTTTGTTTTTTTTTTTTGGGGAAGTGGGTGGCTATCTTGTTAAATTCATGACTGTTCTGTCTTTCAGATTTTATTTGCGGGGGAGTAGGAATTGTTTTTTTTTTTTTTTTTTTTTTGCGAAAAAGAGGCACTTTGGGTAAGATATCTGTGTGTGAACTGTGATGGCTTTATATTTGAAAACTGCAGAAAAGGTATGGAGTTGGTAGTTGAATATTTATCAGACTGGTTTTGCTGCTGTTTCACTTGAAAACATATTAATATTTTAACCAAATACATTCAGGAAATCATTAGTTCAGGCACTTTACAAACTTCGATGTTTAAACATTTTTAGGGTCAGTATTTTAAAGGTTGTGAGCACTTTTTTCCTCTACAAAGTACCAGTCTTTAGAGGAAGAGACTTAGGATTTTTTACCCTTTACACTTCAGATTTGTATTTCATGGCGAATATTAAACCCAGTCCTGTTTAACCAGCAGAACAGAGCGATGACTGAAGCCCAGTCAGCTGGTAATGAATTAATTAAAAAGTATGTTGATTGTGCCTCTGTTTGAATGTCACACTGCAGCTGTGAGAGAACAACGAAAGCAAGTGTTCAAATTCCAGTTTGAATTACAGGTGCATTTCATAGACTTCAGTTAATAGATTTGTCCGGTATTAAAAATTGAACAGTGATGGACTGGTAACAAGAGCACATTTACATTTGTGAGGTGTTGTTGCCACTTACCAAGACAAAGCTGTGTTAGTGTTTGGAAGTTCATGTTGTATCATGAGTTTGGAAAAAAGCACAATCAGGTTTTTGGATCTGCCACGTCCACTGTGTGTGGGGGTGCTGTATAATTTTGTGCTGTACGCCATGAATTTGCTTTCTGGTTTAACAGTTTGAGCCACTGAAGCAGTCCCTGAAAATGTAAATATCCAGTGGATATATATGCATGCATTTTTGTTTGGCAGGCCGTCCAGCCAACTACAGGAGAAGTAATTTTTGACAGTTTTCGGGACTGTGCTTCTCGCTCGGAGCTGGAGAGTCGGGTTCTGCGCCTGCAGCCAGTTGAAATAATTCTTCCATCCAGGCTGTCAGATCAATCTGAAAAGCTCATCCACAGTATAACCTCCATGAGGTGAGTTCTGTGGGGGGTTTGTTGTTTGGGGTTCTCTTTCCCAGAGCTGTTGGTGGAGCCGAGATCCAGAGGCAGGTATGGATGTGTAGTTCTGTCGTGGCCTTTTTCAGAGTGACTGTAGTTTGCTGCTGGGTTGAGAACTTCCCAAATCCCACTGAGTTCTGGGCACTTGCTCCTGAGTTGTATTTAGACTGAAGTTCATGGCTTCTGTCTCCGGCCTGTGAAAGGTTTGTGCACTTAAACATTGTCATTGTCATAGTGCTGCCATCACACTCCTGATCACAGGATCTGTTGAAATAATTTACAAGCCCATGCACTTACCTTTCAGCTCTGAAAGAGGTGTTAAGTGGCTTCTTTTTCCTGTTTGTCATAGTTTTGAGGTTTCTAAAAGACGTGAAACTTCTTTTTCTGTTGGTCTAGATAGGTGTAGAAAGCCTTTGCAGCTGGTGTTTCATCCTGGTCGTTCTGTTACACCGTCTTGGTCTTGGGTACAGACTTGGAAGTTTTGTGACTGATCATCTCTTTGCTTTGAGCTCTCTTGGTGCATTTCAAGAGGAAATTTGTTACCTGTTTACTGTATCTGTATCAGTTTTGCTGTGTAATAAAGCCAGAATAGGATGTAATTTTTAGGGTGATAGGTGAAGGATGAAGCAGTCTTCTGAACAGAGCGGGTGAAATCTTGCAGATGCAATTTTTTTGAGAAAATTTCAGTTTTTCACTTTTTTCTTTTTAATGATGCAGTTTTGGGCTATGGAGAGCTAGTTTAGAGCTTGACATTTCAATTTTGAATGAAATAGTCATTCTGGTGTGAATTTGGGAGAGCGGTTGTGATTCTTTTTTCCTTTTTCTTTGTGTTTTTTTGGTTGTGCACAGTTGAGAATGTTAATGAGTGACTTCTTGTTTTTATGAAGACAAAAAGTGCTGCCCATTAGCTGATTTTGTGAACAGGGATTAGTTTGTAGTTTTTTCACATTTCTGGTCATTTGCTAGGCAGCTTTCCAGCCTAAATGGCCTTAATTACATGAGAGTGACAAAAATAGAACACATTATTGCAATACACCTCAGTAGCCTTATTTTAAAACCAGTTCTTCATGATTTTTTTTTCTCATACCAGAGATTAAACCACTAGAGGGCCCTGAAGTATTTCATAGTAATTTAAGTGATTTCAATATGCTGCTTTCTTGTGCTTTTAATTAGGCTTCGTTTTTGTACAATTTCTTTTGTACAGCAGTAATTTCATTTTAATGCGTATTGAGATGTCTGTAGTGTCCAGGTTTGGTTATTTGCTCAGTACCTGGTGATTTCATCCTTTACCAGCTCTTTTCTAAAACCTCTTGTTGAGAATCTTTCATGGACTGGGAAAAGTTTAATTTCCTTAATTTTTTGAAGACCTTTCTAACTAAAACCATGAGAGCTAGATCTTGTGGTTCAAGAAGGCTCTTCATCTCTTTGTTGTTAGGGATGCAGCATAAAAACACGGAAATGATAAAAACAGGGTAAAGATGGGAGAGAAAAATAGTCCTAGGAGACTAGAGGTTGGAGAGGTTGAGGAGAAAGAAAAGAGAAGAGAAGAGAAGAGAAGAGAAGAGAAGAGAAGAGAAGAGAAGAGAAGAGAAGAGAAGAGAAGAGAAGAGAAGAGAAGAGGTCTTTCTGCTCCCCCTGTGTGGTGTAAGAATTGCACCAAGGGGTGATTTGGTGTTGGATGTTGTGTATTAGAACTTGTCACTGAGTGACCAAGGTGATGTGGCCAGCACAAAGACTGTGCTTATGGTTGCTAAAAGAATAAAATAAAATGTTGAGCCGAGGTACAGCACTGCAGCTTTATGAGAGCAGCCCTGAGTTGGTTCAGTGCCCTGCTACACTGACAAGAGTTGAAAGTCTTTGTGCTTACCTTCAGCTTCTGTGAGGGCTTTTTTTATTCTTTACTATTGTAGGGCGGATTTAATGGCTAGAAAATACTATTCAGGGACACTGAGCTGGAGGCCAGTGAAGAGCCTTCCCTCAAAAGCAAAGCTTATATTAAAAGTAGGTTGCAAAAACTGGTTCAGGACAAACTGTTCTGGTGGGTACTGTCCTGTTCCCAAACTGTTAGTAACATCTGTTTACAAGTGCTAACCTGCCTGGAGCGAAATCTTTTCATGGTTTATGTTTCCTTCTTTCTAGAAAACAAAGGAAAAGTCTTGCCTTCAGAAAATATGTGTACTGTGTCAGAAGAACACATTGTTTCATACTCCCAAGTTCTTTCTAGTCAAGGGTCAGCACCCACCCTCCTTAACGTGTTGGCTGCTTTAAAACATGGCCTGTACTGGTCTTCTGACATTGTCTTTGAGGCTCCTTTGGGATATTTTTGTCCTTCTCGTGTACCCCTTTCTTGTTTCATTGAAAAATTAGAAGCATCTGAGGAGTGCTGTGTTGTTCTGCTTTTTTTCATTTGCCCTTTTTCTGCCATGTTTCATTCTGTGGCATTCTAGGACACCATGTGCAAACAAACTCATCACAAGTAACTTCTAACCAAAGCATTTCACCCAGGTCTGCACGGTTTTATTTAGGCTGCAGGTAGTCTGCAGCTTGTTGCCCTGTGATAACTCTAAGATTCTGAACATGGGATTCAGGTTTCTGCTCTCTCCTGAGTACTGCAGTAGCCTCTGGCTTGGAGTTTTTTCCCTGGAATTCCCTTCCCTTTCAAACCCATTGAGAACTAAACGCATCCTCCCTCTCCAGGCTTGATGGAATCCCCCAAGGAGCTGAACCTTCATCATTATGTTCAACTCAAGCCTTTTTAATTTGTTTTTCAGGACCTCTGCAAATATAATTGCAAGCTCTTTCTGCTAAGTGCAGTGCTGATGGCCCTCTGGTTTACCAGTGGCCTGTGCTTTTAACTGTATCACTTGAGGTCTCCAGAGTGTGTTCCTCTCTAGTTTCTGTCGTGGTCTCTTGGAGTGAGCTGTAGTGAATTTATTACATTTGGTCAATGGTGCTGTTCAGTGCTAATTGCTCTCATGGATACAGTTATGGATTTATGTCATCAGTCAAGTAGAAACTCAGCTGGAATGAACTCAGACTTGTAAGTGTGTACAAAACGCTTTTAATTTTGTGGGTCTTTATATGTGAGTGCTGGTTGCTCAGATCAGAGGGTGCATTCATGTAGTTAATGCTGAGGAGTTTTTTTTTCCGTGAAGGGCATGTTCATTTATTTACATAGCTCAGCTCCTGAGGTTTGTAGGTGAGCAGGGACGGGAGGGTTTGTAGTGGCAAAAACAAGACCCCAGAGAGTTACAGTGAGAGTAAACAGCATTGCACGTTAAATGGTAGAGCAGAGGAGTGAAGAGTATCTAAAGGGCTGGTGATCATAAAAAACAGTGGTTTCATTTTTTGTATAGCTTGTAATATTGCCATGGGTTTTTAAGTGTAAGGCAGGCTGTGACAAACATCTTGAGAATGCTTTGTGTCAGTGGAAGCTACAAGCAGTGAAATTTGCAGCAGGAAAGAAAAAGGCGACAAAAGTACAAAACCAGGACGTGAGCTATTTTCTGTAAATACAAACCCCAGAGGTGTCAGTGAACAGATGTTTACTGACCAAAGTGGTGTTTTGCACTGCTGAGAATCCAGCTCATGGTCTGTGCAGCCAGCTGCTCGAACTGGTCATGTCAGAGCTCTCTCCTTTTGAATGGACAGGGGAAAAACCTCCGTGACAGCATTATCACCTCATGCAATAACCTGAAAGAGTTGTTGGATGGGGTTTTCTTGCGGTTTAATCCTGTCTCAGTGATAAGAGGTTGCTGTTCTCAATACTGGCATTCATACTGCCTTCCGTGGCATTGCAGGGGAGGGAAGTGTGGGGCTTAAATCTTGTTTGAAAGATTGCTAATGTGTAAAGTGTGTTTGTTTGCCACACCTGCCTGACTGCCCTTCGCAGTTTGGGACATCCTCTGGGTGGAATCGCTGTCGCCCCATGCACGTGGAGTTGTTGCTGCAGGGGCAGGAAGAGGCAGTTGCAAAGCCACGTGTCCAAACGCAGTGCAGAGCGCTGTTCTTACCTTGGGTGATAAATCGGATAAAAAGTGTTAGCATTGCTTTCTACAGCAACAGCTGGCCTTTGCAGGCCTTGCCTTGCCCAGCCCTTGTGTTTTTGTAGATTTCCCCAGGCCAAAGCTCTGATGAGCTTCTCCAGACTCACACCTGGTTCAAAGGTGCATTATTTCTCACGTGGCTGCAAACAGCACGGAAAACATGCTGTGTTCAGCAGCTGTGTTTGTGGCATTATTGCACTGATTAGTAATATTCATGGGTTTCGATTGCTTTTGCCCCCCACCATTTGAGATAGAAATTATTGAATGAAGAACAATTAAATCTTGAGCTTGATGCTTGTCCAGTTTCTTGATGCCAAGAAGTTCCTACGTAGGAAAAAGCCCCCTACCTTATGAACAGAAGCAGGAAAAGTAAAACTTTAAAGCCTTTGTTCGCATGTTTTGGCAAGTATTTGATTTATTATTACAGCACAGATCAGAAACTGTAGGAGATGACGTGTAAGTTATGGTACCTTTTTTGTCCTCTCTGGTTATGATGTTGCTTGTTTTTTTCTCTCAGTATATATTCATATGCTGTGATTTTTCACATTTTCAAATGGAGAACCACTCTTAAGCTCTTAAAACTGGCACGCAAGTTTAAATCTTTTTTAAAAGAGTCTATGGATGTTGCATATTTGTTAAAGTTCTAGTATTTTGTTTTAATAAGGACTTCTTTTTCATAATTTATTCATCTTCTTAGCTGACTAGGGGCATAGCTCTTTCCCCATGAAACAGTGGCATTGGGAGTGCTTTGGATGTGTTACCTTCTCAGACATTACTTCTTCCCCTGTCTCCTGCCCTCACTGTTGGTGTCAGGAGTTAGGCATCCAGCAGTTTTAATCTAAGCAGTGGTGTAAATGAGAGCATGTGGGAGAGAGGAGGACTGAGGCTGTGTGCATGTTTGACATGCAGGTAGCAGTGATGTGGAGTGAGGAGAGTCCTGCCCTTGTAGTCGTGGTTCCCAGCCCCTCCTGAGCTGGGGAAGAGAGAAGGGCCATGAATTTAGTTATTTTTCATAAACCCAGAATATATTAGTTTTCTTAATTTTGAAGAGAATGTAACTGAAGTGGGTTTTTATTTGCCATCAATCTTCTGAACTGCAGAAGGGAACAAGATTTATCTTTTGGGCTGTCTTTAGCAGTTTAATTTTGTGCTTGACTGACAATGTTTGTCTCTTTCAACAGAGGTTCTTTTCTAGGTATGGCAGAGGCAAGAGGCTTTTGGTAAATTAGACTTGCAAGGAGCGTGCTTTAGGCATGGACTCCTCTGGGAATTTGGAATAGTACAAATGATTGTTAGATGTTCAAAACTCATGTGAGTATTTTCTGGGTTCTTAATAGAGAATTTGAAATCACTGCTGCAGTAATTAACTCTATTACTTAGCAGCACAGTATTTTTTGATGCAAAAAGGTTTTGTGTATGACACTTGCTTTCAGTGTGTGTGAAAGACTTTCTACAGAGGGAGGTGGATGTACTTAAAAGCATTTTCTAGCACCGATATTTGAGTCTATTCCTGTTTTATGTTGTACCTGTCTGGCTGGCTTCTGTCAGGTGGAAGATGGCTGTTCGCCCTTCCATCCCTCCTGCCTGTTGTTTTACAACTCTGCTCCTGCTTTCCGGAGTCTTTGCCACCTCTTCCCGTCTCTGCCCTTCTGTTCACGTGCCTTGGGTGTCCTTGTCCCCATTTCCAGCAAGACTGCAGGCATTCCTCTCAGCTTGGCGCTGTCCTGCCCCCGCAGCCCCCTCTGCAGAGCTGTGGCTGAGGGGACCTTTAGGTGTGTGTTGGTCTGAAAACAAACCGATGGGAGATCACAAGTCAAGATTGAAATTAAAAATAAGTGNGGAGTCTTTGCCACCTCTTCCCGTCTCTGCCCTTCTGTTCACGTGCCTTGGGTGTCCTTGTCCCCATTTCCAGCAAGACTGCAGGCATTCCTCTCAGCTTGGCGCTGTCCTGCCCCCGCAGCCCCCTCTGCAGAGCTGTGGCTGAGGGGACCTTTAGGTGGAGAGAGAAGCAGCAGGTACGACCCTGGGGAGGGCACGAGCCACACCCCTCCAACCTGCTTCATCTCTGACATGCCCTGGGTAGTGCAGGGGTCTGGAAAGGAAGGATAACTTTCCTGGGCAGCTTCCTGGACAACCACGTGCCATCTCACTGCATGTCTTCTACTGCTTTGTGGCTGTGCGTTTTCCTTTTTACTAAACAGGTCTTGTCAGGGCTTGAGGAAGAACCAGGAGAACACTGTGAAGAGCGAGGTGGTGTTCATATAATAGAAGAGTTTGGGTTGGAAGGGACTTTCATAGGTCATCTAGACTAGCTCCCCTGCTTCAGCTAGACCAGGTGGGTCAGAGCCCTGTCCAGCCTGGCCTTGAATGTCTCCAGGGATGGGGCATCCACCTCCTCCTGGGCAGCCTGTGCCAGGGCCTCACCACCCTCGTGGTAAAGTACTCCTTCCTTATATCCAGTCCAAACCTACCCTCTTTCAATTTAAAAGCGTCACCCCTTGCCCTGTCCCAGTAGACTCTACTAAAAACTCTGTCCCCATCTTCCTTATGGGCCCCCTTCAGGCCCTGCCAGGCCACACTGAGCTCACCCCAGAGCTTCTCCTCTCCAGGCTGAACAATCCCAGCTCTCCCGGCCTTTCCTGCCAGCAGAGCTGCTCCATCCCTCTGCTCATCCCGGTGCCTCCCTGGCCTGGCTCCAGCAGCTCCAGGTCCCTCCTGTGCCGGGCCCAGGGCTGGGGCAGCGCTGCAGGCGGGGGCTCGGCTGGGGGGGCAGAGGGGCGGAATCCCCCCTGCCCTGCTGCCCACGCCGTGCCCAGCCCAGCTCAGGGGGTTTGGGGTCCCAGCTCAGGGGGTTTGGGGTCCCAGCACAGGGGGCTTGGGGTCCCAGCTCAGGGGGTTTGGGGTCCCAGCACAGGGGGTTTGGGGTCCCAGCTCAGGGGGTTTGGGGTCCCAGCTCAGGGGTTTGGGGTCCCAGCTATCCCCCCCAGGGCTCCTCCCAGGGCTGCTCCGTCTGCTGAGCCCCAGCCTGGATCCAGCCCAGGGCTGCCCTGACCCGGGGGCACCACCAGTCTCTGGCCTGGTTAAACCCCAAGAGATCCCCATGGGCCGCTCCTGGGAATGTCCAGGTCCCTCTGGATGCCATCCTGTCCCTCAGGAGTGTCGCTGCACCCTCAGCCTGGTGTCACCTGCAGACTGCTGGGGGTGCCCTGGGTGCCTCTGTCTGCGTTGCTGATGCAGAAATTAAATCACACTGGTGCCAGCACGGAGCCCTGAGGGACAGCACTGGTCACTGATGTCCACTGGGACTCAGCCTTTGACCGCTGCCCTGTGGATGTGCCCAGCCAACCGATTCCTGATTCCTGTACAGTCCATCAGATCCATTCCCAAGGCAGGGCTGTATTTGCTCTACAAAAAAATAAAGGAAAAAAAAAAAAAGAAAAGGAGAAAGGATTCATTTAAGAGAAAGTAAGCTAGGAAGAGGGAAAAAAAAAGCCTTTAATTTAAAGGAAACAGTTGTGTAGCTGTCAAAAATCCTTACTTAGAGTATTAATTGATTTGTTAAGCTGTTTTAATTGTCTGGAAAGACAGCACATGCGTTTGCATCTTGACTTGGAGAAGTTAGGCCTTGCCATAAAGCATTCTGTGCATATTGCCAATACAGTGCACTTGTTACTCCTCACAGCTTTGAGAAAAAAAATCCCAGCTTGGTTCGTCTCTGAAATTGAATGCTGGGATTGGTGCTTTGTGTTAATGTAGGTGTAAACAGACCTGTGTGACAAAGCAATCTAGGTGTGACAAATCACACGTGGGCCGGCTTTTGGACCCAGCCAGAGCCAGACCTCAGACTGACCTGGCACCAGAATCTGAATGCTAACTTGGCTGCCTAAGTAAAGAAATGCTTTCATAACTATCATCATCATCAAATGCACTCATAATTAACTTCAATTAAATTACAATTAAATTATATTTTGGAATGCATATTTTGGAATCTACTGTTCAGTACTCAGAATCATGATGTAATTTTGTGAGCCGTGGCAGAGGGGCAACTACCCACTCTTATCAATTAATCATCCTGTGGTATATAATTAGCATGCTATCAAATGTTATTAATTGAGAGTAACACATTTGATCCTTAATGTACTGAGGAAAGGAGTCCCAGGATGGAGTTTCAGCAGCAGCTTTGCTGTGCTGCTGGTGGGTTAAGGAGTTGTCTCTGTGTTCCCACAGCCCCTTTTTATGTGATCACTGCAGAAGTTTTTGTGGCATCATAGAGAACTGCAACCGGTAAAACAGAAACCAGAAACCCGCAAACACCAAGAAACCTCTCTCTTTTAACATAATCCTTCTTTTTGTTTGGTTTTTAAAGAAAGAGGACTCGTCCTGCGTGTGGCCGATTTGAGAGTGGTACATTTGGAGTTGGCTGCTGGGAGAGGACTCAGCAGGGAACTGAAGTCCCTCTGCTGCAGCCTGTACACAGGAAGGATTTCAAAAATATTAAGGAACTGATATGTATTAATAGGGATGTCTTTTCAGATGCTTCTGGCTCATCATTGACCATGGGCAGAATCTGGACCAGTACCCTTCGTTTTAACCTGGGTGAAGGGAATTCTTGTGGTTTTGTTGGGAACATTCTTTATAGACAGATTAAAGGAAAAACTTCATGTATTTTAAAACAGAGGTGCTGAATGAAAAGAAGGCCGTGTGTCTTGAGAGCAAAAATCCTTTATCTGGCAAAAAAACAGAGTTTCATTTAGTAGCTTTATCTCTCTACTCCCTCTAGTATTGTAACCATTTAATTGGTTGGTAATAATAGAAGATTTATTACTCAGTTTCCTTGGGTGATGAGTCACAAAATCTAGTAAGTTTGAGTAAATATCCACTGTCTGGAGAATTAAGATACTACTTTTTTCTTCAATTTTTGACTTACTTAAAAAACCCCAAGCAGAACAAACACAGAACTCTGGCACCTCTGTTTTCATCTCACTTCCACAGAGATGATGTGCAGCCGTATGGTACTTAAAATTCTATTTTGAGCTGAACCATTGCCAGCCCCCAAACTGTAAACATGAGATAAATTGAATTTCAATTTAGAGTTCTTTTTCTTTTTTTTTTTTTTCCTTAAAAGCATACCACTTGGCCCATGCTGTCTTCACCTTCTTCCTTCAAATGTCTTTTTTCGATTTGTAAAATAATTTAAGAGGCTTTTGGCAGTTGGCTCCTTAATGGTAAATCCCTGGAAAGAAGGAATACATAGTGCACAGCACCTGTTAAGTTACATGCTAAATTAACCCATGGGAAGAAGAAGTGCCTTGCCTTTTCACTTGTATTAGCTTTTCACAGAACAGGAAGTCAAGGCAAGTGGCAGTTTCTGGTGAAAACATCCCACTCTTGAATTACAGGAATGTGGCATAAGAAGAAAATATTTTATGTAGAGGGTATAATTGTTAACACTCTATTTGTATTTAATCTCTTAGAGAAGAGACTGTGTTTAAACATCTTTGTACATCTCACAGGAAAGCCTGAGATGATTTGTTGAAAAATTAACAAGTTCAATTCATCACATTTAATGGACTCTTAAATCTGTATCATCTTATCAGAGGAGACATTAATTACGAGTGTAATTGACCAGCCAGATGTATCCCGTTTTCTGTCCAGCAGCCTCTATTAAAACCATTACAAAACATGCAAAGCTCTTGATCTGAGGGAGATGAGAAGTTCCCCATGCCAAGTTCTGCTTAAGCAGTGAGGTTTCAGTGGTGTTGTCTGAGTTCAGGCGTGCTGGGAGAGCAGATCTTCCTGCACGGGGGGAGTGTTTTGTGCACTGGTTTTACAGGGTTCGTTCCTGGACCCGTCCCGCGTTTCATTCCCTGCTCTGAGGTGTTGGGGAGCTGCAGAGCCCCGTGGCCACGGGGGATCCCTGTGCTCCTGGGGACAGAATGACCCACGTTGTGTGTCAAAACCATGCTTTTCATCCTGCAAGGCAAATCATGACCAAACTCAGCAGCTTCTTCCTCGTTTCAGAAGCCAGAGCTTGGCTGTCCTGGCTTTTGGCACAGAGCTCTCGGGGTTTGAAGCCTTGTTTCAACATTTGTCTGCCATTTGCAGGGCTTTTTTTCTTCATTAGATGTATGAGAGCCACATTTCTGTTTGAAGTGGAATTATTAAAAATAGCATGCCATTAATGCACATTACCAAAACCCTGAAGCCTCTCCTGGTTTTTGAGTGGAGAATGAAAGCAATATTAATTGCCAGGTTAACACCTGTGACGATAAAGGTTCCTGCTCTTTTCTGTCTTCTTTTGCGTTCATTCAGATTACTTCCTCAGGAGTTTCTTGCTCACTTAATACTTGGATTTGGTGTTATATTCAGCTGCCTGCTCACATCTTGAAAGTTTTGTTCCAAGTACTGCCATGGTTTGACAGCTTTGGAGGAGAGTAACTCCAGTAACAGAAAGAAGAAAGGAATGGGGTTAGAGCAGAACTTTGCCTGTTGTGTTTATATTTGAAGGTAGCGTCTCACTGGGTGCCTTTATGAGCTTGGAATTGGGAGTCTTTTTATTTTAATCATAGCTGGAGAGCTCAGATAGAGACATTTCTGGAAGAAAATCAGGGGTAATACAATTTTCCAGCCTCATTCATCTGTGAGGTCATTAGGGACAATGTACTGCAGCATCATGCAGCTGGATCTTTCTTGGAAAAGTAAAAAGGCTTTGCAAGGTACAGGCCATGTGCAAAGGCAAATTTAGATTGGTTATTGAAATGTCTTCAGAACAGTGGGTTTGATTTTTAGGATGGAGCTGTTTAATACTTGGGGTTTTTTATGGTCTCTGATGACGTCCGTAATTACAGATGCTGACGTCTGGAAGATCCTGTTGTGGCTTTAAAATTTTTATTTCTGTAGTGTAGAGGGTACTTGAATGTGCCAGTGTCCCAAATGTTGAGCCTCCAAATCGGGGGAAAAGAAGGGAAAAATGAAGTAGTTACATAATCTATCATATCCTTTCAGCTGGAGTTGGTTCAAGTGGTTCTGTCAGTGTGTGAGAGGAGAATGAAATGTGAACAGCAAGTTACACATGCCAAAAGCTATAAAAAAGAGACTTTGTGCCACAGTCTTAGCTGAAAAATATGGTTGGATATTTGGCTTAAATGGTAAGTCCTGTCCTTCCTGTTGCAGGTGGAGGTTGCCCATAGATAAGGGAAGAACATATCTCTTATCTCGTAGGTGGGTGAAGTCCTCTACAAGAAGACCTGTTAAGGGAATTCCTGCGCGGAAAATCCCTTGGTTTTCCAAAGAGCATCCACCTCTCAGAGCACAGACCCTGAGTTCCTGGGATGAGGAGGAAGCAGATCCCCTGAGGCCGTGGTGTGAGCCCAGACCAGCTGTGGGCCCAGCTGCCCCAGCGTCAGGCCCGTTTCGGAGCTCAGCAGCGGGCTGCTGTTAGCAGCACGTTACGTTTGTGTGTCACCTCTTCTCTGTGGCACGGGAGAGTCTGCTGGAGCAGTGGCTGTGCACCAGTCCGCGTGTTCTTGTTCTTACTTGTGCCATTGATCTACTGCTGGTTTATATCACGCCTAACGACTTACACGGTTCCTCAGAACAATTTTTTTCTCAAAATCTTGGGAGGATTTGGCTTGGGTGAGCTTTCTGGAACTCAGGTGTTATGGGAAATGCTCAAGCAGGGGAAGACCCCAGCCTCGCTCTATCACCTATTTATGTGTTTAGTTGGTCTTGTGGGAAAGAATGCAGCTCATAGCTGCTTGGTTTTGTCCCTTCATCATGCACCTGTCACCAGAATCTGCTCTGGGCTTTTCTGAATGCCCCTTGGCTGGTAGAAGATGCCCTCCTAACTATCTCCATGCCAAATGAATTCGCTTCCCTCAGTCTGTCCTCATTTGACATATGCTGTAGCCCCCTAATAATGGAATGCAATCACCACGCTGTTTTTCTTCTCCTCTGCAGCCTGAGTGAATGTATTTTCCACATTTTTTTTTATGATGGCTAATACCCAGAGGAGCAGGTATCCAGAATTTTCAGGTTTGGATATAGATCAGGTACTTATTTTGAATATAGTTAATTATCAAAAATATTAATTCAGAATATCAAGTCTTGTGCAAAAATATCTGGATAAAATTATCAAAATCCTGAAGACATATTTAAAATTTTTTCTCCTTTTATTATAGCTTCTTAGAATAAACAAGGAGTTAAAGAACAATTGCAGGTCTTCTGCCTGAGTGCCACGTGTACAAACCTACCAGCATGGTTTGAAAACACAGTAATGTGTATGCTTTCCTTCCATGTTTAAATTAAACTGAGGCATTATGGTCTAATTTTGAATTTATTTTTTCCTGATTAATTAACTTGGTCTGTAATCTTCCATGATGCCTGAGTATATAACAAGGGGATTCAGTGGGGTGGATTTTTATGTTTAGTTGTTTGGCTTTTGTGTGTTTGGGTCAGAACGTTTCTGTGCGCAGCACAGCCGTCCCTGGGGACTCTGCATCCTGTCCCCTCCAGGACAGCGCTCCAGCCCAGCCAGCAGCTCTCAGGGGGTTGCTGTAGCTCTGCTGTCAGTGTCTGTGTGTTTATCGTGCGAGGGTCTGAGCCTCTCTCTCAGGAGGCTGGAAACCAAGCAGTGGGCACTCCGTGTCCCTGCAGGCCAAAGGAGGGTGTGTAAGAGCCTGAACAGCAGCTGGATCCCCTCTTGAGAGCCCTGAACTTGAATCATTTCAGTGCAGTGATGGGTGGAGAATCCAGGTGTGGCCTTCCTGCTTGCAGAGACACTGTGCTTTCTCAGGGAGGTCTGTATTGGATGTTCGGTGCTCCTTGTAAATTTCCACAGCAGTTCTTAGGCTGATTAAAGAACAGGAATTAGGTTTCTGACAGTTCTTGGCAGGTAGAGTAGTGGTGGCAGTGTGGGAGGTTAGCTCAGACTGATTTAAAACAGAGACATGGATGGACCCTGTCTGTCACCATCTCAGTTATTTCTTATATAATCATTGGAAATGATGTTTCATAAGCTGATGGTGACTTCCATTCAACTTCCTGTTGACGTTGTCAGTCTGTGCTTGTAGAATATCCCTTTACCAATTACCTGGGCAAACATCATTCCTACTTCAGCAGTAATCCTCAGAACAGACCACAGGATCCCTGGGCTTGGAAGGGCCCTCTGGAGCCCACCCAGTCCCACGCCCTGCCCAGGCAGGGTCCCCTGGAGCAGTGGCACAGGAACGTGTCCAGCTGGGGCTGGGATGTCTCCAGAGAGGGACACTCCAGGCCCTCCCTGGGCAGCGGCTCCAGGGCTCTGCCCCTCCATGGACAGAAGTTCTTCCTCCTGCTGGGCTGCAACTCGTTGTGGTTTATTTTATGGCCGCTGCTCCTCGTCCTGTCACTGGCACCACTGAGCAGAGCCTGGCCCCATCCATCCTCTGGCACCCCTCGGAGGTGTTTGTGTGGATTGATGGGATCCCCTCTCAGCCTTCCCTTCTCCAGACTGACCAGGCCCAGCTCCCGCAGCCTCTGCCCATCACAGAGATGCTCCAGACCCCACAGCACCTCTGTGGCCTGCACTGGATCCTGCCCAGCAGCTCCGTGTCCTTCTGACCGTTGTGGATTTTCTGTGGCTGATACACTCTGCAGCATTCAGCTTTGTTTTGAGGTTCTCTTTAATCCTGTGAAGAAGTAATTGCTTGAATTTAAGATGCTTTCCAGAAGTATGTTGCATTGTAGCCATCTGCTTTTAATTTTTAATTAAGCAGCCTCGCCTAGGAAACGCTTTTGTCTTCTTGGACAAAGCACTGTGTGTTTTGCATATGTGTGTGTGTGATCCACAGAACTTCCAGTGTTTTGAGGGCCAGTGCTATTTCAAGTATGTTGAAATTAAAATGCCTTGGAGATTTTTGTGCTCACACACAGCGTAAGGGAAGGGAAGATAATTAGAATAGTTGGGAAATATTGTTAAGCATTGAGCTTGGCTTTGTTCAAGCTGAATTTAGGCTGTTGCTTCTGCTTGCTAGGGAAGGTGTGTCTTTGAACAAGATGTTGTCTACTGAATGTTTCCTCCATCAGCTTGATGATAGAGGTTGTGGTGGTGAGTGTTGATGACAGTAGGCAGTGATTTGACAGAAGCACAATGGTTTCAGCTTCACTGCGAGATCTGGTAGGTGGGAAGCCTTTGCAGAAATATTTTAAGAGACAGAGAAAAGTGCTTTGTGCTCAGAAGTTTTTGCTGTTGAAAACAAGAACGTTTCGTGTTCCTGTCAGTCAGGACAAGTGTGATCAGACAGCACGTGTCCTCGTGAGACAAAGAGCTGTGCACTCACTTTGGGAGGGTGTGCGTACACTGATGGAGCTCTGGGGTTCTCAAGAGGTAGTACAAATGCTGCTGTTTAGAACAAGGTGGTAGTCCACTCTTCTGTATTAGAATTTCAAAACTAATTCTTTCAGGGCTATTCTGTCATCTTTTCCTTTGCTCTGCCTGTCCAGAACTTTTTGGTTTCTTTTAGTCACGCTTTTCTTATTGTTTAATTTATTGGTAATATTTTTGAAGCACTTCCAAGGGTTTTTTTTTTTCCCTAAATGATGCAAGGTAAGGTGGGAATATTTTTGAGTTATATAATGTGTAATACAGAGCTCAACTTTTCTGTATGCCAACCTATTGTCTGGTGTTGCAGGTTTGCTTTTAGAAGGCCCTTTTGGTAAAAAGCCTTCTGAAAGGCTTGGTAATTCAAAAAGAAATTAAAATAGTATTAAGTGGCTGCTGCATGTCGTATGGTCGAGTACAGAATGTTTTTGTGGGCAGTGTCCTGGCGTGTGGCTGTGCCAGCAGGGAGCTGTGCCACTGTCCCTGCTGCTCTGGGAGCCCAGGCTGCAGCCCCAGCCCACGGCTTCCTGTGGTGCTGCATTGCCAGATCCTCTTGGGCCTGACCCGGGGCTGGCTCTGCTCCTGCAGCACCTCTGTCACGGCGGGGACAGGCGCTTGTGCCTCAGGGAGGTTCACCTCGCTGGAGTCCTGCCCGCCTGGGGCTGCACAGCTCCACCCCAGTGCCCTCTCTGGGATGCCTGGCTCTGCTCCGCTCCCGTGGTCCTCGCTGGCCATCACAGTCAGGTTGTTAAGCAATGAAACAGGGAAACCTGGAGGCGCAGGAGGCAGCAGGGCCGGACAGTGAAAATCTCTGCGGGGCCGGTCTTCCTGCTGCGCCACTGCGAGTAGTGAAATGAAGCTGCTGGCCACGGAGAGGGCTGCAGCAGGACAGTGATGCAGTCCTGAGACAATAAGCTGGCGCTCCTAAAACTTTCTGGTGACAGCCTTCTCCCATATTTCCCTTTAGTGACCGCTCTGTCCTGTCACCATCACCATCTTTTCACTTTGCTGTTGCTGAGTGATTTAACCGTGCTAAGCCAGCAAAAAGTTGTATTTTCTTCCTCCCACCGTGAATTCCTTCTGCCACAGAGCGCTCCCATTGCTTGGTGGAGGGTCAGGGAGGTCCTACAGCCGTTGCAGAGGAAGCAGTGGGAGTAAGAAGAATAGAGAATCAGAGAGTGGTGCTGTGGCAGTCAGTAGGTGCAGTGATGGAGGCACGCACACAGCTGCAGCTGCAAAGCAATTGAGACCAGACACAGTGGTAAGAGCTAGTGTTGAATTAAATGAGTAATTACTCCCTTTTTATAAAGTTTGCTTGTCCAGCTGTACATTGTTGTATGAAGTTTAAGACCCACACTGAAAGAAAATACAGAAAATGACCCTATCTGATGGGAAAGAACACAGGTAATTAACATTTCATTTACTACTTGGCAAAAACTTGGGGAACGCAGGCGTATGAAATGCTCCCTCCTTGAGGACAAGAAGGGGGAGAGAGGGCTTGGAATTTGAAAATGATCCCAAAAGCACAGTGTAGGGCTCGTGTTTCGTGGCCTGTCAGCGAGGTACAAGAAAGAGAGCTGGGGAGGAGCCTTCCACGCCTGATTTTATGATACACGGCATAAATGTGGAGTTTCATTCATTTGTCACCGGTGCATTTTTCATCCTTGTTGTATGGATATAGATATGTAGAAGTACTTGCGTTTACCCACAGGGATAGTCCCAAGATGTCATGAGCACATGGTTGGCTCTGTGTCCTCACTCCCTCCTCACTCCCACTTTGATTCAGAAACAGCTATTTTTCCATGGTGGGGTGTAACAGAAAGAGCATTATTTCATCAGTGTGCATGCAGTATGGCAGATATTAGGTTTTCCTGTGTTTTGTTTTGTGGTGTTCTTGTTGCCTTTGTTTGTTTATGGTTGGTTTTTGTTGCTGTTTGATTTTTTCCGTTGTTGTTGGTTTGTTTTTGATTTGGTTTGGTATGGGTTTTTGTGTTTTGTTAAATTTGTTTGAAGCCCTGCAAGAAGAGAGATTTTTGCTGTTTGGCGTAATCCTGAATGGAGGAACTGCTGATTTGGGGGACAAACTTGTGCAGCTCGCTTACCAGGCTGTCTGTAGCACATCTGTGTCAGGGTGCAGGTGGAAGGGAGCAGTGGGACAATCACATGGCAGCTTGGGCCACGCTCCTGGTGAGACCAAACCAGAGTGAGCTGCATCCTCCCAGCAGCGTGTTCTGTGTAGCTCCTGCAAAACACAGAGGAAAGTCATTGTTGCTGAGGTGTGGGCGAGATACTGTGCTGGCTCTGAGGAGTGATCTGGTACCTGCACAAGGCACCGCAGTGCCCTCTAGGCAGTGCTGGTCGCTGCACAGGAACTGCTCTGTGCTCTCGCTTTGCAGCAAACTCTAGGGTACTGAATGGAAAGAGCTTCTGCGTTAGAGGTTAGGGCTTTGTTTAGCCCTCCGTGTGTTTGTTCACAGCCATATGTGATGGAGAAAACAGCTCCTTTTTAGGTAATTTCTCTGCCGCATTTTGAGTCAGGTTTTCTAAGGTGTTTGCGGCCACCTCAGCCTCCCACCGCGTTTGGGTGGGCTGGAGTTTCCTCTCTGGCGCTGCCTTTGTGAGTGGTGCCTGGGGCAGTGAGTGCTCCCAGGGCAGTGCTGAGCTGATGGAGCTGTGCACATCGCTCACCTCATTTCCACAGGGAGCCCCTGAGTGCTGCTCTCCAGCCTGTGTGGTCCCGTTCTGTAAGAGCACTTCCCCGTGAGTCATGCTGCACAGATCAGCTGTGAGGACCCGTGGAGCAGTGTGAAATAACCTCCCTGAGATCAAGCAGGTACAGGATCTGCGTCTTCTCTGTCCGCAGAATCCATCCTCTCTGCACTTGAGGGAAATTAAATTAATGTAGTGGGAGTGTCTTTTTTCAGTGTTGACTATTGCTCATCCTGTCTTTTCCTCGGTGCTAATACTTTCCTAGCAGTTCTTGATCTTTTCTACTTTCCAAGACATGAGAGCATTGTGTCTCATCCCGTTCTTCAGACAGGCAGATGGAAGGAGCCTGAAGAAGATTTGTGTCTATTTGTGGATGCAGAGGCTGCTGCAGTACAACTGTGCTTGTGTTTTGTCCTGTGCTGCCTAATTCTGCCCTCACAGAAGGGAGGCGGTGTCATGCAGAGCCTGCACAGCCGTCTGCCCTTTGCTTTTCTCATAACCTCCTTACTCCCTTTCTTTGGCAGCTCCTGCCTCTGAGTTCCTAAAGCTAAGAGAATGTTTTCTTCAGATTCCTTGGTTCCAGGCTCCAGGCTTGTCAGTGTGGTTGGAGTTCTTTTCAGATGTAGTTCTTCCTGAGAAAATCAGAAAATGCGTTGAGAAATGCTGGTAGTTGGGATGGAAAACGGCAAGCAAGGAGTTTTCCTCGAGTTTTTGTCTGTGTGTGTATATCTGTATGTAAGATACATAGGCGTGTGAGTAAGTAGATGTACATATATGTGTGTATGTATATTAAAGAGTGTCAGGGTTGCTTCTTGGCTTTTCAGCAGCTTCTGGCATTCAGGAAGGGTTTGGGGTGGGGCATTTTGGAGGTCCTGTGGGGTGATGTGTCCTGTATAACATAACATCCGTGTGGTGCTTTTTGTTTGGTTTTCATGGACAGCAGTGATTTGTATCGTATCCAGAGATATTCAGAGAAGGTGGCTGTGCTGCTGTTTTCTTGCAACACCAGTCTCCATCTCTGGCATCTGGAGGCTGCTCAGAGCAAATGTGGGGAAGTACTTTACTCTGACAGGAGAAAAAGCTGTGCTTCTAAAAACGTGTGTGCTCGGTGCCAAAAGAACAACTGCTCGGAAATGTCCTGGAGGCTTTGCAAGAGAAGCTGCTGGAGCTCCGTGCCAGGATTCAGCAGAAAAGGAGGGGTGGTTGTTCTCCATTCCCACAGACACACTCGGACCTGAGCCCCCGAGCTGGGAGTGGCTGGGTGACAAAGGTGACACAGTGATGACAAGTAAAGGAAGTGCAGTTTCTGCCAAGCATATTAATAAGGGAAGGTGACATGATGTGCTTGGATTTCTGAAAGGACTATTGCATTCAGGTTGCCTTGCCCTGCTGGGCAGTGCTGGCATTTTTTTCCCTGCAGTGACAAACTGGTCATCCCAGCAGAATAAACTATGAGAAATGGAGAGAAAAGATCAGTTTGAATAAATTGTACAGGAGAAATTAAATAAATTATTTGTGCTTAACAAATCTGTGCTTAGCATCAGAAGTAAAGATTTCGTACTAAATTTTAGGAGCAGACACCTTGCCACATTCTGCATCGTTGATGTCCTTGTGTTGTAATACAGGGCTGTACAGTGACATTTTGGTCCATGCAGCCCTGCATTTGAATGCGCTAAAGCAGAATGAGCGTGGCAGGATAGTAGTTGAAAAATAAAATTCTGCAGTTACTTGCTTTCCTTAGGAGGACTTCGTGAGCTTTAAGAAAACTCAGTTTGGACGTGTCTGTTTTGCAGTCAGTCTTTATTCACGTTATGCTGTTTATTGTGAATTGTAGAGCAGCAATGAAGTGATTCCTGCTTTATTCAGCAAACTGCAGTTAGCTCTCATGCTTGAAGCGAGCTCGATCTTTATAAAAGATTTTATTATATTTTAGATAGCTTGAGTCAGTTTCTGTAAGTTAGTTTTATTTATGTTGTTTTCTTTTAGCTTCTAGCATTTTTAATAAATGTTTTTCTTAAGAGGCTTTCCTACCCAAACTGAGAGATCTCTTTTAATTATTTTTCCTACAGCACTTGCTAAACAATGAATTTTAAGTGGATACATTGGATTGTCAGATAAATAGAGGAATTAAACCCAGCAGTGTTGGTCATTTTTCACTTTGCCAGCAGGCTGACAGATAAATGAGTCCCTCTAGTAACAGAATCATAGAACAGCGTAGGTTAGGATGTACATGTTACATTATTACATTATTACAGTGTGTGTGTGTAACTGTGTGTGTTTTAGGATCCCATCCTGTATGCATCTGTCTGTGGACGCATGGGTTTCAGATCCTTGGCTGTGGGTGCTGATCTCCTTGAGCAGCTTTGGTACTCACCTTGTGAGGAGAGACAGCTCTGCCTCAAATCCCAGCGTGTGAGAGGAGCAGGGGTTCTGATGAGGGGCACTGTGGGTTCATCTGTACCCTCAGCTGGCAGCTGGAACCCCCAAAGCTCCCTGGTCACTCGGTGTCCAGTTCAGGGGTGCAGAAGGACTGGGCAGGGGAGCTGAGGGAGCCTTGAGAGGTCGAGCTGGTCTCTGAGGAGCCCTGTCATGCCAGGGACTGAGAGCAGGGCTGGTTTTCAGGGCGCTGGGAAGGGTATCAGGGAAACGCGGGATGAGTTGAACTGCAGCTCATTTAGAGGCTCTGACAAGAGTGATGTTTACAAAAGTTGATGGCGAATTGACTTCTGATTTAAATAGGCGTTGGTGGCTGGAGAGATAAAATAAACATCGACGTATCAGCCTGCCTATAATCAGGAAAATGGCCTTTGGGTGATCATCTTGCTGCACAAAGGACACACATGAAAACCTTCTGCAGCAAACTTTTTTTCCATACATCTTGATAAAAATTTAGTTTTTTCCACACATCGAATCTGTAACTTTCCATTTTTTTTACTTTATCTAGAATATCAGGTGCGTACTCTCACATAGTTGGAATGTCATATATATCTTTGGTGTTGCTGTATCTAGACTACAAATATTAAAATATTTGAAGATCTTTGCAGGTCTCTGAGTTGTCTAATTTTAAATATTTCCCATTCGTAGAGCTGACAAACAAAAATACTGTCAGAAGCCACTCAACCTGTATTGATTGTAACTATTGTATTCCAGAATTTATGCTAAGGAGTTGGATAAACTTGGTTATAAAAAGGAAGAAAATCACAAATGCATTAAAGAAAATGACACCAATTAACGTTTAAACATTGGAAAACAAACAGGTGTCTCGTGAACCATCCAGTGAAATATACCCCAAAGCCTTCCTTTTTGATTTTCGTTCTAGAAATTAGCTCTGCAGACCTTGATAAGCCTTGCTTTTCTCTAGTCATTGCTATGAAAACATAAAGAGGTAGAAATGAAAAATAAAATCTTCCTTTAAAAATATTTTTCTAAGTCCCTACGCACACATGGTCAGCAGAAAGACCCTTGTGTCTTTTAAGGCTGACTCAAAGGTTTGTGCTCTGCCGCCCTCCAGTATCATACATCTCATCATGAGCAGTGTAGTGCTGAAGGGATGTTTTTGCACAAGGCTGCAGTGAAACACGTGCTAATTCAGTGAAAGGTGCTAGAGCAGATGACTGGTGAGGGTTGGAGCAAGTGGAAAAAGGCAAGGAAGAAAACAGCTGATTGGTGTTGGTATTTTCCTTTGCTTTAAGAATGTTTGCTCGTGCTGAGAAGGCCTGGGGAGAGGGGACTCCCAGAGGGTATAAAGCCTGAAAACCTAATTGGATCAGTCAGTTAAAATGAAGGCAGGGAAGGGATCACTGAGCATGTCCTGGTTAGTTGGACACGTGTTGTGGAAATTAACTCTCGTTTTTAAGAGCTGGGCCGCAGAGATGTATTGATCCTTTCAGGTGGGAGTATGTCAAATGTAAGGCAGAAAATCTGTCTGGGTGTTTTTTCCTGTGAAGTTGAAAAGCCCTGCAAAAAGGATATTGATTAACTTCCGTGCTGTAATACCTACACAGTCCCTCTCACTGGCATAATTCCAGTCTTCTCAAAGCACTTGGTTAATTCACATCCCGTGGGGGTATGAGAGCGAAAACTCTGAGGCCGAGTGTGTGTCTTTTTCCTGGAGCTTTCTCCTGGCCCCTGGTTCGCTCGGTAGCTGTGTGATTGTGCTCCAGGGTGGCAGGGGCACCGTGTGTTCCTCTTGTTGTGGTTTTTTAGCCAGCGTATCTGTTCAGTGCTTATTAACAGCTGTGCAAATTGAAATGATAGAGCAGCATCCAATCTCAATTTCAGCAACCAGTTAGGAAAAACAGCCCGTGTAGAAATGCTGCATCTCGTACAGTTTGCTGTGTTTGCTGGTGCTGTTAAACTGTGAGGAGCTGCTGATATGCTGGCAGGAGAGGGTTATCAGTAATAACATCCTTGGCTGCCTGGACTGCAGAAACGCCAGAAGAAATCCAGCCCTTTAGTTCTACAGCATGGAACAAAGTCTTCCAAGACAAAGGATAATTAAATATGGTAACAGATAGCATAGGAGAGTTACCTGGGTGTTTGATCATCAGAAGTCTTTAAGGAGAGATAAGGCAAATACTTGTTATGATTGCTGAAGACATGTTCGTGTCTACCTTGCAGGTGTGCTAGACCACCTCTTGCAGTCTCTTTTGGGTGTGCTTGCTGCTGTTTGGGTTTGCTTTATTTGCACTTTTACAGAGCTTGGAAGAAACACTTAGAAAAACATACCACTCTTGGAAATGTTCTCAACCCACTTTAATAGCTCACCTCTTCTTTCTTTACCCATTCAACTCTTAACAAAGCAAAGACAAAAGAAAGTGCACCTTTGTAACCTCCTTCAGTGTTCTTCGTGAAGGGAGCATAAAAAACTGAATGTCAAATATTTTTTCTTTGCAGGTTACAGGATGACAGAATTAGGATAGAAAGGATGGAAAACCTCAATTTTGAGTACAGCCATGCTTTCCAGAGGGTTACTGACTTCTATGCAAAAGAAGTGCCTGGTACTACAGGTATGTCATTCAGATTTTTATGCAAAAGAAGTGCCTGACATTACAGGTCTTTTATTCCTAATATCTTTGAAGCATGCATCCTAGTAGCATTTACATCTGTGCGGGCTTTTGGCCACCTTTGCTTAATTTTCTGCACAGTGGGATCTTATTTTGAGCTTGGAGGAAAATGAACATTATTTAAATAGAAATGAATACAGGGCTACCATTACTTTTTTTCATAGCTTGAAGATGTGTGTTTAGACAGATTTAAATTTAAACATATATAACAGCTGAGGGAGATTACTCAACATCTGAAATGTTTCTTCAAGTTCACCGAATCTCAGGATATCTAGGGCTGAAGTAGATNGGCACCATTGAAGAGAGTCTGGCACCATCCTTTGACAACTCTTTGAGGTATTTATATGGATTGACGAGATCCCCACTAAGTCATCTCTTCTTTAGACTAAACAGGCTCAGCTCCCAGTCTCTCCTCATAAGAGATGCTCCAGCCTCTTATCATCTTTATGGCCTCCGCTGGACCCTCTGCAGCAACTCATTGTCTTCTTTGAACCATGGAGCCCAGAACTGAACACAGCATTCCAGATGTGGCCTCACCTGGCCAGGGCAGAGGGGCAGGATCCCCTCCCTGACCTGTTGGCCATACTCTTCCTGATGCACTCCAGGATCCCACTGGCCTTCCTGGCCCCCAGGACACTCTGTCAGCTCATGGTCAGCTTGTCATCCACCAGTACCCCCATGTCCTTCTCCACAGAGCTGGTCTCCTGTAGGTCATTCCCAATCTGTTCTGGTACTTGGGGTTATTCCTCCCCAGTGCAGGACCTGTACTTGCCCTTGTTGAACTTCATTAGGTTTCTCTCTGCCCAGCTCTCTCAAGCACAATGTCCCCTTGGTCAATCCCTGCTGGCCACTCCTGGTGACCTTTCCTTCTGCATGCTTGGTGATGACCTCCAGAACCACCTGTCCCTTCACCTTCCCAGGGATGGAGGTGACAGGCTGGGCGTTTCCTGGGTCCTTCTTGCCCTTTCTGAAGATAGGAGTAACATTCTTGTTACTAAGTTCTAAAGTTCTTGTGACAATATGTTGTCTGAGAGCAGGAGAACAGCTTTAGAAACATCCCCAAAAGACCTGAACTACATATGGGTTTTTAAAAATACCAGTTTATGTTGTGGTATTGTGGAGTGAGTTTTCCTGTTGTTGCAGCTGGAACAGGCACTGTGGTAGAGCACTGTGCACAGAAATGGAGATGTCAGAATTCCGTTCTTAGTTTGTATATTTAGAAGTTTGTTATGCCAACAGTTAGTCATTTTTTATGAAGAAAAACCCATGGAGTCAAATGTTTTCTGTTTCATGATGTGTTTATACTATTGCAATGTTCGGCGTTATTGGAACCATAAGTGTTATTTTGGAGCCTTGCTCTGTGTTGATTTATAGATCTCATAAAACACTGTGCATACATTACGAATTTCTATTAGAATAAACTGAAAAGCAGATAATGCTTTTTTCTACAATACGTTAGTAGTAGATAGTGAGTTAACCAGAAAATAAACTTTTAACAAGAAAAAAAATTTTTTTTTTAGGTCCTCAAAAACTATCTGTAATACTAAGCTTGGATAAGCCTGTTATTTGCTCTCTGGCAGCAGTAATTGCATATCTCAAAGAATTTAATTTGGAAAAGATGCTTTACAATCCAAGGTGAGTTGCCTTATATAAACTTCCAATTCAAAGCACCACTTCTTGCAAGTTTTACCAGACAGCGTCCCTGACTGTAATGAAAAACCTGCTAGTGATAAACATAGTCTTTGTAAAAATTACGCCTTACGTTTGATTTCCTAATGAGAACTGAAAGAACCAAGTGGTTTCTTTGAGTGGTGTTACATGAAAATCTTTATGCAGTACGTTTGTGCAGACACTACTGTCGGTATGTGAATGAGCATGTACTGCTGCCAAGTGTGGCTGAGAAAAACAAGGTGCAAAAACTGGTAGATACCAGGGAGAAAACTTTGAAGTGTGTTTGTATCAGCTGTCACATCTCAGCCTCGAGTTTTACTGTGTAACCAAAATGCAGGGCTTTTTGGGGCTGCTTTAAAAAGAAATAAATTGCTGTTGCAGCTTAGCTTTGCAGATGTCGTTGCCGTTTGCCAGCAGTGTGTAAATGATGTTTTCTTTCTATAGCTCTGGAGGCAGGTATAAACTCTAGTGTGTTGTAATGCTCAGGCACTACTCAGCAGGTCTGCTCGAGCTGTTCAGTGTAGTTACCAGTTTTAAAGAAAACGGCCGTTTAACGCATCCTGGCTTTCTGGACAATCCCTTGGCTGGACTCAGTGGTGAGCAGGAGTGGGGAGAAGGATCACAACAGAAGCTGCTGCTAGACCACCACCATTTGTGCAAAGTCACTGCAAAACCACACACACCTGGATGTAGTCCTGTCACCTCTTAAGTAATCCCAACACTTGGGTTTATTAGATATGCTCAGATGGGTACTCAAGATTTGTGACAGGATTATGCAGGTGGAATCAAATAAAAATGGAAAGATGTCACTGCTAAAAGCTTCTCTTATCCTGTCCTGCACAAGTATAAAACATTGCTGTCCTACCTGGCTTAGCTTTGAAAATACCATTGACGCTTATTAAATAAAACAGCTTTATCTGTCGTGGATCCTCTGCAAAATATTCTCCCAGCTGTCTCAGTATTCCTCTGTCCCATAAGGAGGCAGGATTTAATAGTGTCAGTCTGGCTGCAGACTGGAGACTTAAAAACATGTCATGTCACTTGTGGATCATTCACGTGGGATTCTGAGAGTTTGAAGCCTGATTTTGAAGGGCTCCCTACGTTGTCAGTTTAGATTACCAGCTGCATTTAAAAAATCTGCTGCCGATGCCAGCTTTAAACAGTTTTTAAACACTTTTTCAGCTATCCACTAAAATATTTGCAAATTATACATGTGTTCTGAATTTTGGGATGGATTTTTTTCCTTAGGTCGCCCTTCTCTCCAAGTTGTACTTAAATGTCAGCAACAAGTTTGATGTGCTTACAGACCTAATGAGGAAGGAATTCCTGTGGCATCTCCCCTGCTGATCCATCAAGGGGTGTGCTGATCTGTGGTGTTCCAGCTCTGGGGTGTGCCTGATTATCTTCTTTGACTGCCTTTTCTTTCTTAATAATTTTTTTTAATATGCTGGCATAGGTGGAGAAATCTTGTAGAGTTTCTGAGGAAGAAAATGAATTCCAAGGAAATGCCATTTCATGGTCAGCTCGTGGGTCACTGCTGTCACAGTGCCCCGTGTGCAGTCACACGGGAGGTGAATGTTATTTCGGCTGGAGAAAAAGCGAAATCCATCTTTTATGTAGAAGTAATTCAGTAGCAGAGGACAAATATAATTATGTGGAGGCTTACGTAGCAGCAGTCAGTCACATTTGTAACAGCTGCATCCTAAAATCAAGTACATTATAGACTGGGAAGGAAAAGCACTAAATCTTAGCATTGACATTTGCTTGCTGAAGGTTGCTCTAATGGATTTCTGGGGAATGTATGAGCATCTGAGTGAAAAGGCAAAGAAATACTTAATATCTTGGTGATGTTCTGTGAAGAAATAAAATAACATTTTTTTGGGATAACTTGTGGTCAGGAGCTTGGATCCTGTTGTGTTTATTTCTAAAGCCTTTATGCTCTGACTATCCGATATTGAGTTCCACTTGCTGTTTGTAGTGTGTCGTGGGGATCAACAAAGTGAGCCAAATATTGAGGCAAACTCAACTTCAGTATTTTTCCTAATGCCAGTGAAATGCTATCTAAATACTGAAAAGTGAAAGACTTTTAAGCGAATGATATCAGGCTCATGAATCTCCTCAATTAGGAAATAGAAGAGAAGTAACTTCCATTGCAGTGTCAAGCAACTTAAAATTCCTAGAAGAATTCAGGTCAGTGAGCATACTCAGATGAGTCAGAGAGCATGAAGTTGGAGCTGTGAGGTAGGTTTCAGTTTGTCAGGGTGTCACAGGTCTGGATGAAGAAGACCTGTTTGATAGGAAGAATGACAGAAAAATTCATTACACCTCTGTACCTTCTTTGGACAAACACTTTTCTCGCAGCTGAAAAAAAGTTCCATTTCAGTTTAGTAGGAAGAGTCATGAAATACATAAGTCCAGGAATCCTCACTGGTCAGTGGGGGAAGCAGGTTTTGCCCTAATATTTAGATGAAGCTTTAAAATCTACTTTTAAGATCCTAGAAAAAGCAAAATATTACACAGAAATAAAGATTTCTACCACAGCAGGACCCCAAGGTATGGCTAGGCTGCTTTAGAGTTCCAGCAGCAAGTAAAAATAGATTTACTTACTTAATAATGAATGGTACAAGTCTTTGTTAATCAGCATGTTTTAATACCTTTACATATGGAGAGACCTTTATTAGAGGCTTTTGTCAAGAAGTTGGTACACATCTAGGAGAGGTATTCAAGGATGTTTGAGTACCCAGTTTTGTTTGAAAAATCATCATTTGCATAGCAGTTGCTGAGGAAATGCGTCTTGGTGTATTTCAGTTTTACCTCTGTGTTTTCTAGCATGTTGGATATGGAAGAGAGAGCCTTTGTAGACAGATGAACTTCAAGAAATGCAGGAACTAATACACAAAACAAAAAGGGGTTCAGATCAGAAATTCTAGCCCTGTGGAAATACTCACTAATGGCTTTAAACCTGGTTAATTAAATACAAAACAAAGTCTGGGTTTGACATCCTTTGCTACACAGATTGTGGTAAATATCTTTGGCATGAAACCTGAAGAAAACTAATGCTTCTGAGAAATGGAGAGACTTGTTTTTACTTCTTAAAGCTTTTAGGGATTCCTGCATTTCTTGCCTGTGTAAGTTCTTTCTGTGGTTTATTCACCCCTAGGGATCTCAAAGACATCGACTCTAGAGGTCTGTAAAAGGTACTTGAACAAAGAAAATCTGTTGCTTTTAGGGTGCTTTGCAGCTTCACTCAGAAATGTTAGAGATTTGGAAAATTAAAGTGGTTGAAAATTCCTGATCTAAATAACATGCGTTCACTTAGGCTGAGATACCGAGTATGAAATTATGTGTATTATCTCCTGTGGAGAAAATAATGAATACAGCATTAAAACCACCGTTCACTGCAAGCTTCTCGAGCAGCAAAATCACAGAATCCCGGACTGGCTTCGATCAGGAGGGACTTTAAAGCCCATCCAGTGCCACTCCTGCCCTGGGCAGGGACACCTTCCACTGTCCCAGGCTGCTCCCAGCCCCAGTGTCCAGCCTGGCCTTGGGCACTGCCAGGGATCCAGGGGCAGCCACAGCTGCTCTGGGCACCCTGTGCCAGGGCCTGCCCACCCTCACAGGGAGCAATTCCTTCATAAAACGAAATCTCTCCTGTCTTAGTTTAAAGCTGTTCCTCCTTGTCCTAACTGCCTGTGTAGAAAGTTGCTGTCACTCTTTTTTTATAAACCCCCTTAAGTACTGAAAAAATGACAAAGATGATCCAGTTTCTCCAGTAACACATAATGAGTGAAGTCTGAGGATGTACTTCGCTCTCCTGAGGCAGAACAGTAACCTTTTCATACTCATCGTCATGTGGTCCTACTCTGGAAAAGTAATTTTATGAGTAGGAACCTCATTCTCATGAGTAGTCCGTGTAAGATTCCTAAAGCTTCCTAGAGGCGTGTGCTTGTTTACTCTTCCCCTTCCTCTAAGCCCAGAGCTGACGTGACCCTGCCTTGCCACGCTCCTCTGTTACGGACTTGCCAGCTGTTTCCATTACTTGGGTTTTGTGCTGTTTGAGTACTTGAGACTGTTGCACCTCTGTTCTTTGAAACTGGGGTCGCAGTGTCACCTACAGGAGGAGCTGTGGCCTCGTGATCCTGTCAAAAATGGTTTCTGAAAGGTCACTTTCAGCAGCACAGGAGAGGGCTGATAGCAGCACATTAGCATTTCGCACAGGGATGGTGCTGAGACCTTTGCTGTAAAACCAGCCCTGACTTAATAGGTACTTACAACCTTCTTCTGCCATTTGGTCTCTAAATACCTTATAAAGAATTGGGGTTCTTTTTCACATTTTTATCGAGTTCTGATCCCAGGCTGAAGGAAGATGAGTGGGTGGAAGCAAAACATGTTCTATGCTGTGACATGTGGAATTGTTGGTTGGGCATATCCTGCAGTTGATCTTGACTGTTACTCATATACTCTAAACTCTCAATTACCAAGATTAATAGCAGGGTGAAGTAACTCAGATAAAGAAAACACCTGGGTAATGTAAGACACACATAATTTATGCTGTGAAAACAACTTCGGCTTGTCTGATCTGAAAGAGCTGTAAATATGCTGTGAAAGAAGAGTAAATCCACTGTGAAAGAAGAGTAAATCCGCTGTGCAGTGGAACAGAGTGAGTTGTCTTCAGACATCCCTGAGCAGCCCTGCTGTGAACAGAATGTGTCCTGTGCTAGGTGCTCTACAGCCAGGAGAGGTGGGGGAGCACCCGAGCCAGTAAAAACCACAATCCTGAAACTCTGATATGACAAGGAAGACCCAGGAGCATCCTTTGGCTTTTGAGAGGAGGTGGAAGGGCTTGGTTCTCACCCGGCTGGGTTTGAGAGACCAGAGGCTCGAGCAGTGGCACACAGGGAAACTGCAGTCAGTCCTGGGTGCAGAAAGGTGCTTTTGGAACACCAGATGGGATTTGTTGTTTCATGCAGGGAGTGGGAGCCAAGCAGAAATCACTCCTAATTAATTTTTGTCAGCATCAGCAGTTGTGACTGAACATAATAAAGGAAGTATTGTTCTGTTGCTGACAATATTGTGTAATTTGGAAAGTGTTGCTGATTTTGTCTCCAGTGTTCTCTTTTGCTGGTCAACTTTGTTGGTTTCTGAAATAGCACACAAAGCAGAATAATTACGACTATGGGTACAGTTCTGAGTCAGCTGTACTTCCAAGCTGTCATTAAACTTCTTGAGGGCCCTCGGTAGAATGTGCTTTTTTTACAATTCTGTGGAAAATACTTCTAATTTGACCCATTATTTAGGAAAAAACCTGGTAGCAGGCCCAAGCACCTGCATACAACAGAAATATAGAAGATTAGTCTTTGAATATTTCATGTTTCTGAAAGTTTTGGTGCTGTCCTTGTTTTTAGTGTAGCAGCAATGCAGCTGTGTGTACCTAACAGAAAAGGTTGAGAATTCAAGTACTTTTCCAGAGGGTTTACAATTCAATGCACTGAAAAAAAATTTGTGAAAAGTCAAGAAAACAGTTTTAAATCTTGCCCAGCAAGTGGTTCTGCTTAGTCTAAGAGAGCAAAGAGTGTCCTAGATTCTGTGCAAAGGGCAGCCAGCAGGATGATTAACCCAGACAATCGTGACTTGATTTGTCAGAAGCATTTAGTGAGGATATTGCACTTCACAGTCCTGACTACTACATGTGTATCTGAGACTGAAATGATTTTCATATCTAATACAATTGCACACCTAACACCATTATTTTATTAAATAAAGCAACACAACCTTTGGGTTGGTCTCATCCAGTTCTCTTAAGGAGTACCAGAAGTGAAGTAATTTTGGTCGTGGTTATTTCGTATTAGAACAAAATAGAGTAGTTTCAATCTCCTCTATCTCTGTTTTCCTACATAATTGCACCTGCAGCCTGTTTAAATTTGCAGTAGTAGTAAAAAATAAGAATATGTATTTTAATATGATGTTTTGATGATGAGTTCTGTTAAAAGTCTATTCCACTCTTAAAGTATTAATTGTTAGTCCTATCCTTGCTAGATTGTAAACTGAATAAAGTCAGCATTTAGTGGAAAAGGGTTAGATAACAGGAGGGCTGGATTTTGTTCTGAGCTTTGTCAAGTCATTGTAGGAAACGGGGAAGTGAGTCTGAAATTTTATTTTCGCAAGCAGAAAGTTAAAAGAAGTTATTAGGGTTCAGTTCTTTTATTTATTTGAACAGATTTTAATTTCTTACATGGCTTTTAAAAATTTATTTGCGTAACTGTTGAGTTCTCTAATGTGAGAAACCTGACAGTGTTTCAGTGTTCTGCCAATGCCCAAATTTAAGGTAAAATATCTGAAATTCCTCTCCGCAGCAATTTCAAACGGTTGTCCAGTGAAACTGAATACATGACAATTAATGGGACAACAATGAAAAATCTTGAAATTTTACAGAATCAGGTAAGGACAAATGTAATGTTTTTTTAATAAATACTGAGATTTTCACAGCTATTTGACGTACTTTTCCTGGTGAAGTTCATCAACTTTGCAAATCTGACCCATAAGTCTTAAATTATTTTAAATGGGATCAGACTGAAGGAAGGTAACATTCTCAGAAGCATAGAAGAAGTTAATCTGTATGAGCTTTTAGAATGAGTTAGGAATGTTGCTGCACTTTGACTAACAAAGTCAAACTTTAATTTCTGAATTAATTAAACTAAACTTTAATTTCTCCAGCAGCTGCAGTTGACTGATGTCTGCAGTAGGGTTTGTTTTAGTGCTCCTGCTCAGAGCTTTGTGCACAGACTTATTTTAACTGTTTAATTCATTCTGGTCATTTTCTAAACAGCATTGTCTAGCTAAAGGAAGAACATACTTAAATTTACGACTCCTGGAGGTACATGATGTAAGGCACGGTTGATGAGTGAAGTTGACAATGAATGTACAGTTGCCATATCTTAAAGCCTAAACACAATGTTTTGAATAATGTGAAGATCCTTCCGCTACAAAACTGACTGCTCAGTTATTAAGCTATTTTCATTATTTCAGACTGACATGAAAACTAAAGGAAGCCTACTCTGGGTCTTGGATCATACTAAAACTTCCTTTGGACGTCGAAGATTGAAGAAATGGGTAACCCAGCCCCTCCTGAAATCCAGGTGAGATGGTTCCTTATCCTGGGCTAAATCTGTGTGTTGTAGTTGTGATACCGAGTATGCCCAGTGAATTTGTTTGTCCAGAAGACGTGAGGTTCACAGCAGAGTTTGCACAGGAAATGACACAGTAGAAGTTGTGGGTGTTACACTTAGGTTTGAAGGAGTTAAACCACTCTTTCTGGGCATAGATAAATAGTAGTGGGTTTGGACCAAGTTAGAAATTGTTTTGCAGAAATCAGATTGGCACCATTCTAATTCTGTATCCTTTTTCAAACAGTTAATGAGGAGCACCTGGGACTGGAGATTGTTTTATTCCTAAACTTGCCAGTTAATGTTGGATGTCTTCCTTGCTCCACAAGTATTTACATCCCTAATGTGTTTAATTTCTTCTAAAGTAGCCGTATTTTTGTTATCCCTGTATACATGTATTGCACAGGAGAGAGTTCCTTTTTATTAATCCTGAAATGTGATGATTATTTGGCCACTCCTGTATTTTGTCCTGTGCTTGATTTATCAGTGCTTTAGAAATGCTGTTTTTTGTAGCAGTATTATGCTGGTTTTCACTTGTCTCAGTTTTGAAATGGACTCCATCTTTTCTGATTTCTCTTTGCAGACCTGATTTGAGTGTTGTGCTTGAATGTGAGGTAAATACCAGTATTGAGTCCATGGGCTGCTTTTTGCTTACATTTTGAGTTTTTGGATCCTTTCATTTGAGTGTATGTTTCCTGAGCACTGTCAGTGTAGAGTTCATTGAAGCTGTCACTTTGTTCCCTTCAGTTGCAGCATACAGGATATCTTTTGACTTGGTTATCCACAGTATTTTTCCCCTCTGTTCAACTTTTGAAAATATATTAAGCAGTTTTAATGTTTATTACTTTTCGACAGGTTTAAATAGTGAGGTATACCAGTGTTTTAGCATCTTTCTGTTGCTTCTGATTTACAAATGTTTCTTCAGAAGCATCTCTTTTTCCTTGACCAAATCTAATGTGTTAAAGCACTGTACCTCTGAAGCATCACTACTTAGTTTTCTTATTAGCCTTTCTGTAATAAGTTGCTTTCAGTGGGCCTTTTAAAAAAAAAATCATCTGATAATAGCTTTCATTTATCTTCCCCACTTCCAGAGGCTTTGGGTGGAGGCTTTGGATGTGACCATCCTAAACGGCATAGTGGTTAATCAGGGCACTGTGTTCACCTGGAAGGCATTTAGGTAGAATTTCGCGGCCGCTTTGCAGGAATAAACGGAAATAAATCGGTCTATTTCTCTTCCTGCCCTGGCGGCCTGCTGGGTTTGTCCGTGCAGTTGTCAGCGGAGGGAGCCAGAGCACTGAGGATGGCCCCGGGCAGGACCCGGCTCGGGCTCCTCCCAGACCTCTCCGGCCGTGCTGCTCCCGACTGACCACGCCTGAGGGTCAGCAGCTCGAACACCGCTCCACAGGGAAATGGAGCTCTTACCCGGCGCAGCAGACAGCAAACTGCTTCCCCGGGGACTTCAGGCACTCTTTGTTAACCGATATGTTTAGTTTAAATTCTCCCTTGTCTCGGTGCAGAATCATCTTTATTCGTAGTTCTGTTTCCTTCTCTTACTCTTCTGCTCCTTCCTGCTTCTAGAGGGTGATGCTTGGCATTTTCAGGCTTCTGTGGCTGGAGGTGATGGTGCTCCTCAGTACTACTTGAAGCTGAAAAAGCTATTTTGCTCTGTGTACTTTTCCCTTTCTGACTCTCAAGTTGTAATTTCGCATAGTGAGTGCATCAGGCATCCGGCAGTATTGTTCCCGGTAATGCACACAAATGCACTCAGAGAACATTCCGTAATTGTAATTCACCTGTGCCTCCTGGAGTGACATTCTCAGAGGAAGTAAGGCTTCTGTACTGCATCTTTCCCAGTCAGTGAGTAGGTGTATCAAGAAGTGAGAGGGTGTAATTACTGCTTTATGCCTTAGAGTTGAAAATCACTTGGGATGATGACTAAATTTCCTGTGAAGGAACCATGCATTAGGTTGAATAAAGATGGAATGTGTTCAGACTCATTTGGGCAAACTTGAGGATATTCTTTAAATCATCAGTGATGCAATACATGTAGAGACATGATTTGTGCATTTGGGAAAAAAAGAAATGGCAAAAAAAATCTTAACCAAGAGGGGTGTAATGCCCTGATTTACTCACCTGGGTACACAAAGATAATGAGGTAAGAGTGCATCAGTCACCGACAACTGAGCTTTTTAGGAGGAATGAGGACAGTTGTTTTCCTGCAGAAGTTACGTATTTTACGTGGTTTATAGAAGTGCTATCTTACCTCTGAAATTCAAGTTCCGCTGAGTGCCTTT
This sequence comes from Rhagologus leucostigma, assembly GCA_013397725.1. Classification (NCBI taxonomy): domain Eukaryota; kingdom Metazoa; phylum Chordata; class Aves; order Passeriformes; genus Rhagologus; species Rhagologus leucostigma. Next base: position 420,537 of record VZTD01001442.1, on the reverse strand, counting down.
CTCACCTGATGTCTCTTAAGTGGAGTGGAAGAAAAGGAACTAGATGTCCTGGAACATTTCGGGGTGAGTGAAACCTGCTGTCACCAGTCAGGCAATGGGGTTCCAGCAGGAGAAGCAGCAGAGCAGCCAAAGGGCTCAGGACAGCTCTCAGGGTCCGGTGTTGTAGCACAGTGTGATCTTTGTGTCTTTGTCTGTGTGCAACAGTGACAATTAAGTTCTTTCCTAATGCGAAATAGATCTCAGAACCCTTGAGGCTGACGGGAAAGTCATTGGTTTTTCAATAGCTGCACGAGGAGGAGAAAGATGAGGTTCACACAGGCCTGTCTGAGCTCTGCGGCCTGTGGGGACAGACAGCACTGCATCAGGGAGGTGATGCCCTCACCCTCCTGCTCTGCTCCTGGGGAGGTGGAATGTCTTTTAACCATCAGTGGGTAGACA
>VZTD01001442.1:298712-419759 GCA_013397725.1 Rhagologus leucostigma | reverse complement strand
AGCTCAGTTTAAAGGCACAGAAAAGGCACAATATTACTTTTTGGGCATAGAGCATGGTAGGGGATACACATGATAGAGTCACCCCAAGACAACAGGATATGTGATTTCTGGTACCTTAGCCAGGGAGGAGGGAGAGACCTTTCTGTGGAACTGGGAGAGAACCTGGCTGCTGTTTGCCTCTGTTGCAAAAGTGCCTCTTTTGGGTTAAAAGAGTTTCTAATGAAAAATTTTAAAAGCTTAGGGATGTGTGTGTGAGATAAACTGGAAGTGGTAAAATATTGGGGGTGTGTGACGTGCGCATAATAGTTTGCACAGTAATCTCTCCCCTTGGGGTGTTCTGTACAGGTTTTTGAGGGTTTTTGTGTTTGAAGTAGTTTAAACAGACTGAGCGACCCACAAGTGCCTAGATTGTATTTCTTTAATATTTTTTTGTCTCTCTTAGATTTTTAGTGTTACATGTGATGTGCCTGCATTTATTTGTAGCAAATTTATACTTACCTGATCTTTTTCTAGTTAAAGCTGGTGTTTAAATCTCAAGAAAGGAGAAAAATAGTATCTGTTTAGACAACTGGCAAAAACATGCCGACCTTTGCTTTGTGCTTTAGAGGAACCAAAATTTTAATTACCTCTCAAAAACTGGATTTTCATTTTTTTTCCCTGGGGTTCCGGTATATTTTGTCCCCCGTTTCTTCCAGTTCTGGACAAGATGATGCTTTTATGATATTGAAACCTGGTAGGACAGTATTGATAATTACTATTAGTCTGAATATGCTTTGTCCTCAAAAGCCCAGAATGACTGTAAATGTGGCAAGTTCAGAACTGCACACTTCAGGACTACAGACAGTTCCTTATCTGCTCCTGAAGAAGAGGAAGAGTGTGAATTGGCATTGCTAATGCAACATGACTTGCTTGGAGGATATATACTGTAGAACTGGAAGGAAGAGGGTCCCTTTATAGTGAGATTGGCAATGACATGTCTTTTGTAATATAAAATAATGTCTTGTTCTAAATTTTCTCACTTTGAACGCTCTGAGTGCTGTTGTATTTATACTTCTATACACAAAGTATAATCCTAAAGGAAAGTCTTTCAAGTTTGGCTTTGTCCTTGTTCTCATAATTAAACTATCAGGGCGGTAAAACTAGCTAAGTGTCCTTGAAGAAACCCATCTTAGTTCGGACTTAAACTGGTTCCTGTTTGATACCATCATCATCCAGAGCAGGATTAGAACATTACTTTTTTTTGCCAGGAGTAATTTATGAGTAAAATACACTGATCCTACGGCAGGGCTAAATTTTCATCCTAAGAATAATGACTTTATAGAATCAGTGCCAGTGTAAAATGCACAAACGCAGGTTACAGCATATGCCTGAGATCTCAAAATTGTTGTAGGAAAGAAAAAGATTGCAGCATCATCACATGTATTGATTCATTTTTGCTAGCTGTGTTTTGGTCCCTTTGAATGCTATGTCTAATTCCTTATAAATGGAGCAATCAGGCATTCATTCATGTTGGCTAAAGTATCTAATTGTTCCCTTTTTAGGCACAAATAGCTGAAATACATTGTGTATGAACATAAACAAAAGTGTTTGATTGCCATTTGCATATTTTGGACGTTCTTTTAACAGATGTGAAGATAAAGTTTAGGGTACTTGTACACTGCTGTTAAGTATTTGAGATCCATTCAGGGAGATTGTCCTCTCCTGGCTGCCTGTTTGCATTGGACCTCTCTGGAGAGGCATGAGACATCAGGAGTTTTGAGAGCAAATTACTTGAAAAACAAGTGGACAGATCCAGAAGGATGCTTAATTTTTTTAGGTTTCGCTTAAATTTCACTGCACTAATTATGATATAATTACCCTTGTTTGTACTTTTTCATCACTGCTAATGGATAAAATTTCAGTGGTCACACCAGAATTTAACAGATCAGGGTTCATCCCATAAATTAGCCAGTTTCTGGCTTAGCCAGCTCTTAGGTAAAAAGCCAGAGGTAAGGGTGGCATCCCTGCCTTAAGGGAAGGGAGCACCCAAGATTGGCCGGGGCTCATGGCTGAGAGGAAGGACAGGAGTCGGAGGGTCCACCAAAGGCCCCCGAGTTTCGTTAGTAAATTACACACTCGGCAGGGAAATTGGTCCGTGAGTCCTGAGCGGGATAGGCACACAGCAGTGGGGTTTGACCAGAGGGACAGAGTGACAGGGGAGAGAGAGGGGAGGTGGATTAGAGGGCGAGAGAGGCAGAAAGGGAGAGAGGGGTCATCGTTCCTGGCCGCAGCGCTGGTGTGGCTGACGGGGTGTCTGGGCCTGGGCTGTGCACACCTGGGCCCCCCACTCCTGTTCCCCACTCCATACCTGTTCACAGATAGTATCTCCTGCCTTGGAGATAAGCTCCTGGGTTTCTGTGCAAAGTAGTTACGAGAGGCAGTCTGTCCCAGACCTGTCTGGAGAAGGGTCGGAGGCTCTGGGGGTGTGGGGTGGTCCTGACCCGTCCGCCTCCTGACCTCGTTCCTGTGCTGATCTCCAGCAGGCACAGCACGGATGTTTGTCCCGGAAGAGTGCATCCCTGCCTCCACAGGGCCCCTGCTCCAGCCACAACAGTCCTTGGCTGGCATTGCCAGCAGCCTTGGCTGCCTCTGCAGCCGTTCCCCGTCGGCATTGGGGACTTCATCCCCCTGACCTCCCAGGCTTCTGCACTAAGCCAGGGCTTTATCTGCTTGTTCTTTCAAAGGACGTCCTGACTTTATAGACTGCATAGTGGTAATTCTACCAGGGCTGTGGGTTTTGATGGCATTAATTGCCTGTCATGAAAGGGAGTGGTCTAAAGCAGGGGACACTCTGTACCATTTAACATGGTCTTTAACTTAATCAGCTCATCCAAAGTCTTCATTCGTGAACCGTGGTCCGAGGGGAGGTCAGAAAAAAACCCATAGTATATCAGTGAGTAATTTAAATGATACATTTTCATTCCTTACAATGCTGCAGTTAGGAGGCTGCTAGGCTTTGGTTTAGATACCATAGTCCATGGAAGGCAGTGTTTGTTGTTTCATACCCTTCAATATGTTTTTTAAGGGGTTGAATTCCTGACAGTTCTTCATATGACTGTTCTTCATATCACAGTTCTTCATATGAACTGTCAGTGACTGACAGTTCTTCATATCACTGTTCTCTTAGAATGGATTTAATAAAATTAATTTTAATTGTGTACACTGTACTTGAGTTATATCCTTAGCATGATGAATGAATTCATACTGTGTGCATTTAGCGTAAGTTAAGAGATTTCTGATAAATTTGTATTTATTTACCTTGGATTTAAATAATACCTTACGTGAATGAAAATCTCCTGCAGTTCTTATATTGCAGTTACGTTATCAATTTCACTCTGCTTTAAATGTAATGATATATTATCACATCTAAAGATGTTAGGTGTGCTTTGCTGCAGGAGAGACCAGCAGATCTGTTACCACTCCAGCAACCAGCAGTCCTGTTTAGACTGCTCAGATGTTAATTCAGTGCAGTGCTTTCGTGTCTGCAGCCTTCTGCTTTGTCAAAATAATTTTTAGTTCAGGATTCAAACATCTTCTTCGTATTTTCTAATTTTCTGTATTGTTCACTAATTGGCAGCAGAATAATGCAGGAGAGTATCTCATTATTTCACTTCAAGTAGTTCTTTTAAATGACTGCAATAACAATTCTGCAGTTAGATTTTGTTATGTTTAAATACACTGCAAAGTGATTTTAGTATTGTATTAATGATGCTATTCTTAGAGGGGGGTATGGCAGAAGTAAGAGTATTGCTTTTAGTCAACTGAATTATGTTACATTATTGCACAGAAGATTGCTTGGAAAATTGGATAAAGCTCAGATCGCTGACATGGTTTATACAGATAAGAAAGAACAGGCTAATATTGCACCTAAATGCAGCATGAAGTAGTAGCCAGTTTAGCTGGCTGTTGAGTTTCTTTGTGTAATGTTAGATTCAGGTTTTCTGATGGTGGAATTCTTTCCCAGACCATGCAGAGATTGGCAACCCCAAACTGTACGTCATATACACTGGATAACTGTGCAGTGCATAACAAATTTCTTCAGAGATGGCTTAGCAACTGATCAGTGTAATATGTGTATTTATATATTGGCACTCAATAAAATGTTTGTTCATTTCAGTCTAAATATTTAAAGTTTAAAAGCATACTTTAAAATTCATCGTCTGTTTTTAGGGTATCTTGTCCCAGTCCTTCCTTCCTCGTGGGCATGGTGTTTTACACAATTCTTTGCTGTGCTTTCTGACTTTTGAAATAGGAATCCCACTAGGTTTTCTTTACAGGTGAAAAAAAAAATGGGTCATTTGGTACTGAATGCCATTTTCCTGACCCTTTCTTGTCTGTGGGATTAAAGCAGAAAAACTGTGTGGATGCTTAGTTTTAGATTACTGGAGCTCCAGTAACACAGCCATATGTGAGGATGATTAAAGTGCAGATTAAGCTTTGGAGGGAGGAGTTTCTTGAATATCTGCATCTATTTAACATATTACTGCCAGTTTCCAGTTGGCTACGTAGTAATAGTGCTGTTTAAATTAAGTTACAGTGTTCTGGAACAGAGTTTTGCTGCTTACAGTGCGTTTTATAATAAAAAATATATGTTTTTATCTTCTTTAAGGTACATATGTTTATAATTTGGCAGTTCAGTACTCCCTCATGTGGAGGAGAGGTGTTCCAGGGTTTCAAGTACAGCAAACTGAAATAATTCTCCGTGAAAATGGAATCGTGGGTGGCGACGCTGACCCTTCAGAACATCACTGTAACTGTTTGCTGGCCTTGAGCTGTGTGCTCAGGGTGTTTGGTGGCTCTGTCAGTGATGCCAGCACTGCTCAGGTTCCTCCCCGTGTCCCCACTGTCGTTGGGAGCGCCTCTCCGATGGACAGAGCTGCGATCTCTGCTCCTGTGGGTCACTCACTGCGTCACCCCCGGCAGCCCTGCCAGGCTGCCCCGGGGCGTGGGGTGGCTCTGATGCTCGGGGCCAGGGCTCGGGTTGTTCTGTGCTCGAGCAGCACCCCTGGCAGAGGCTGCTCTCTGCTGCTGCTGCTGCCCACAGGAATGGGGAGGTGTGTGAATGTGTGTGTTGGCATTGCTGGAGTGGTGGATCAGGTGTTCTTGTGACCTGCAGCAGGACTCCTAAGCAGAGCCTGCCTTTCCGTGTTCCTCAGGGCTGGGAAATGAAAGCAGTCTTGGATAGTGGAGTGTTGTGAGTGCTCTGGTGCTATCAGAGAGTCTGTCCTGTTCCGGATAACAGTGAGTTCCTGGGGTGCCCAGGCAGCAGAGGCTGTCCCCCGTTCACGTGGCAGCACTGGGAGGGTGCACCTGCCTGTGCTCAGGGTGCAGGTGGGCAGGGCCGTCCTGGTGCTGTACAGCAAGGCTGCTCTGGGGCTCAGGGTGTGTCGTTTGTGGCAGGTGAGGGGATGGTTTTACTGTTTTGGCATAAAGAAGTGCGACACTGAAACAATCCTGGCATGTGACAGCTGTTAGGTTTGTGTTTATCTGAGAGCACACCCAGGCATGATGTTCCCCTTTCACACGAAGCGTAGTAAGATTTCAAGGACTCTTAGATTCAGCTGTCTTCAGGGCCAGAGGCCTCTGACTGCTGGACTGTTGTAATGTCTGCAACCCGTGGAGGTGCCTAATCTCTTTGGTTTCCTCATGGACACTATTTCTGAGCAGCCACACTGGCAACTGGCCTGAAACTTCTGCAGTAAAAGCCAGGGGCAAGACGGGCAATCTTCCAGAAATCTTACGTTTGGATTGCATCCTTTTAGTTCCCTGTGCTGATTGAGCTCTGAGCATCTCGCTGGTCCCTGAGGTCGTGGGCTGGGCTGCATTTGCACACACTTGTCTGGGATGGGAAGTGTCTGCGTCAAAGGACTGATTTCTCCTCAAACTGCATAGATGGATGGGTTTTGGATACCCCCATTTACCCCTACTCTCAGTACTTCCCTAGAAAGCAGCAGGAAGGCAATTTGGTTGCACAGAAAGCAAAAATGGAGTTACCTCTGCCATCTCCAGGCAACATGGATATGTTGGAAGGATACAGAGGAGACTGGGGTGAAACTTGGTGGTAGTTGTCCATTTTTGCAGCCCTTTGCTTTTAAGAATATGATGTAAGGAAGCTTCCAAGAACTATGGAATTGCCTCTTCTCGTAAAAAAAGTGTTTCCTCACTTCAGGAAGATGTTTCCTTGACTTCAGTCCTGAAACACAGAGATAAATGTTACAGATTTTATCAAAAAACCAGTGAAAAACTCAACACGTTTCTGATCCATGTAATTACCAATCACTGATTGGGATCAGACACAGAGGGGCAAAATGGTAAGGGGTATTTACAACCTGCTGGAATAAAGTATGCTCCGTGGAGTTCAGATGTGAACTCCAAACTCCCCCTGCCCATCCTCCAGACACTTGTCTGTACGTTTGGGGTGGAATACTCAGGATTCAGTGTTACTCGTGATGCTACCACCAGGAACACCTGCAGAATTGGGCACTGAAGTGTGCACTGGGCTGTTGTGAGCACAGACGGGGAGAATGAGCTCATGTCCAGGCTCTGGCTTGCATTTTGAATGAAATCCCAAGATTCTCTGCATTCCTCAGTTCTTTTACTAACCTACTCATGAGGATGTGGCATTAGTCAAGGATTAAAAAAAATCAACCCAAAACAAACCAAAGGAAGAGGTTCGCTAGATGTATGCCTTCACCTCAGAGAAACACAGGTTTTAATTATTGATCTTCTTCTTTTACAGTGAAATAAATGCCCGGCTTGATGCTGTGTCTGAAATTCTGCTGTCAGAATCCAGCGTGTTTGGTCAGATTCAAAATCTTCTTTGTAAGCTGCCAGATTTAGAGAGAGGCCTCTGCAGTGTCTTCCACAAGAAGGTATACCCATCATGACACTAATTTATTGTTTTCTAAACAGCATCATTCTGTCTTTGGTTTTTGCAGATTTGTTTAGATATGTTTTCTACTTAGCAAGACTGAGGCTGACATATTAAAGGGATGTGAGTTTATAAAAATCAGATGTGGTAAAATCCTGTTTTGTGATCAGCGATATGCTGATGGAAGAAATGTCTGGGTAGGGTTCTAAAGCACATGCTTTGGATTGCTAATGATAACAGGAAAACGTGTGGTATTCGTGATTTAGTGGCTGGATTCAGCAAGGTGGGATGGTGCAATGGGCCCTTTTGCCATTAACTGCATTTGCCTTCAAGCTTTGCGTTGCATGTGCTTACCTAAAATCACATGTGCAAGTGGAACCACTTGGCTGTAGTTTGCTGTTTTCAAATGAATGTTGGTTTGTTTATAAATTCTCTGGTTTGAGACCTCACGTCCACATTTTAATAAGAATTATTTGTAATGAGACACTGACAGTTCTTAGCTGGAGCAGATTAATGTGCCACCAGCACCTGTGGAGTACTTCACGTTCTTTTATTTCACTGTTTCATTTAGAGGTTTTGACAGTTTGTTTTAGGTAAAGGAATAGAACTAGAGCAAAGTTGCAGTTTTGTGGGATGGTTTTGGGACAGCATAAAGTTTTCCCATCTCTGAAAATCTGAAACCCAATTACTGTACAATTTTTAAAGCCCTGAAGTGTTGCAGTGTTTGGCTCTTGGAAAGGCTTACGTATTTCAGTGAAAGGATGCAGAGGTCCAGCCATGAGGAAGGTTGTGGAAAGAGGGAGTGTGCACCGATTTGCCCATCCTCTAAAGTGTGCCATATTCACATGATACAACTGTTGGGTTTCTTTGTCCAAACAACTGCCCGGGAGTTAGGTAATTCACTTTTTAATGGTTTAACTCATTTCAGGTTTCATACACAGTGCTGTTTCTAGGAATAGATCTCTATTTCACAACATCCTGGCACTGCTCTGCTGCTGCCCTGTGGGTTTTTTTGGTTTTGTTTTGTTTTCTGTATGTGCTTATTTCTTCAGACGTCCTTCCCTGCTGTAGAACTGCTTGCCTTTCTCAGCTTTAAGCTCACTTTTAGGTGGAGCCATGCAGAGACCTGGATTTTCATGTGGTTTTTGAAATGAGGTGACAATGCAGTTTGTCTGAACAACAGCCACTGTAGCATGAAGGTATGTGTTGAGTGAGTCAGATGTTGGAAAGAAGCTGCAGGAGAGGAGAAGTGCTCCAGCAGAATCCTTAAAAAGGGTAAATGAGGGGGGAAAGCTCTAAGCACACACTTTTCATTTGAGGAATTTGTTTCCCCTGGTAAAATCCTGACTTGTGCAGAGCACTGTGGAGAGGGCCTGAAGCACTGAGTAATCCCTGAAGACCTTTAGGACTTCAAGGAGATGGCAGTGTCCCTGAGAGACAGGGTCTGTTTTCAATAAAGAATTGAAGCTCTGGGAAGCTGATTCTGAAGCATAGATGGTGAATACGGAGCCTGAAGAAAGGTCCCAGTGAAGCAGATATGTATTCAAGAACGTGGAGTAACTGGGCTTCGTGGATTTTTTGTGGGCTTTTTCTCCCCCAGTGAATGCTGCCATTTCAGTTCCACTACAGAACCCTTTCCAGTTCTGTTAATTCCAGATGTCCATCTCCCACACGCTCAGAGTGAGATTCAGTGCAATTTCATTCCCATTAAGGGATCCAAGACTCTGAGTGGAACACGCTGATGGCTTCACTGAAGGAATGTGCTTGTTAGTTCAGTGTCAGCTGCAGGAAAACCAGGTGAATGTGACAAGCGTTTCGTCCTCCAGGCCCTTTATACTTCAGTGAAGTTATTATTTGAGGAGATGTGTTGTACAAGGAGACTCTGAGGTGTACAGAGATGGCTGGGGTGTCTCAGTCATTCCAAAAATTCTTTGGAATGTTTTTTACTTTCAGATCAGCCACTGCAGAAATTTTATTGTGCCAAGCCCTGTGCACCAGTAACCTCTAGAGAAGACAGAAAAAAATGAAGGCAAAACAATGGTCTGTAAGGCAAAGCATCCTGGTGGGAACTCTTGTGGGAAAGGACATCCCTGTGTTTTCCTGGTCTGACTTACACTGTTTTTTTTTTGAAAGCCTGCTAATAAGTCGTGTCTGGTAGCATAATTCAAGCTGGCAGTTGTTAACCTGGCCCTTCACAAGTCCCCACTGCCTCAAACCACCAAGACCTGTTTCTGATTTACCTCAGGTATAAGCAATCTTGAATTAGAACATTGATTTAGAACAGTATTTCTGCAGTGGGAGATAGGTATTGCCTTGGTGGTCACAGTTCAGCTGCAGCTTTGCCCCAGCCTGGAAAAGGGCTGTGGGAGTGGTTAATAAGGAGGCAAGAGCGGGACTGCAGTTGCCACGGAGAGAGGAGTTACTTCGCAAGGACTGGCTGTCGGTCGCAGTTTGTGCAGGTCCAGCACTTGACACCTCGCCAGGCCGAAATGCTCTCCACTGCACAGGGCCTCGCTCCTCTCTGTGGAAAAGGAAGGGTGACTGGAGGTGGAATGTCTGAAGGCTTCTGGGTAGCACTCGGAAGTTGACTGCGAAAGGAATCTGAGAGACAGGGATTTTTAAAGAGCTTGGTCTCAGCAGTGCCTGGAGCTGGTGCAGAACCAGGCCTTGGTGGCAGAGGTGGTGCTCGGAGTTTTCCAGCACCAGCTCAGCCCCCGGAGCCTGAGGAGGATCACCAGATCACCCAGCACAATTCGCACCACACGCATTTCCTTCTGGCGTCAGTGGGAAATACGAATGGCAGGACCCTACTTTTTTTGCCTCAGTTAAAGTGTTCAGCCTTGCCTTGGAGTGTGGCAAGAGAGGGTCAGCGACCTATGTTTGAACAGGTTTTAAAACTAGTACAGAGTAAACATGCCATTAGCACTTTTAGAAATGTGTCCTACAGGGCCAACCTGGTGTTTCTTGCTGTTTTCATGCCTGGTTTTTCAGTGTGTTTCAGAAGATAAATATTTATACAGGCTCAACCCATAAATGTTTATCTTATTTGTACCCTTTGCTCAATAAACATTATTTTTTGACTAAAGCACAGTCACCAAAGGATGCATCATAACAATTGGCCATTAAATGTACAAAACAGATTAAAGTGGAGCTGTTTACCTAAGGAGGGAGAGCAATGATCAAACGTTACCACCACATGTAGTAAAACATCATTTCAGTTTGTTCTGTCTCTGACTTCAGCCCCAGGCTCTCTCTCATTCCCAGTTCCTCACAAGCTGCTGCAGTTGGGAAAACCTGTTCAGCTCTGGATCAGGCTCTAAAGGTTTCCTGCCCGCTTGCCAGGCTGCTCACCTGAGCAGAATGGAGCAGGCAGGTGCTGCAAGGGGGGTATTTGCTGCCTGTCTGCTCACAGCCTCCCCGAGGGATTTGCCTTCCTGTTTTTAGTGAATATCTCTCTATTTCTGGGGCATAGTCGGACTCCTCAGAGGACAAGGGTACAGCTCAGCTGGGTGCCAAGTGTTAAAATCAGTCAGTGATGCTAAAAATGTGCCCTTCCCTGGAAGGTGCATTTGATATTTCATTGAAGAGGGTGTGGTTTTCAGAAGATTCGGAGAAAAATGTTATGGTTTTGGTTTTTGGTTTGGTTTTTTTTGTGTATGAAATGACTACCTGTTATATACGCCCAAGAAATTAGTTACTATTTGTATGGAATATTTGAAATACATTTTCTCCATAGGATAATCCTTTGACTTCAGCTAACATATACCTTGTATTTTTTTTACTTTTTTTTTTCTACCATGACAATGGCATGCACATATTGCTTACACTACACTTTTAGTCTTTTAAAGAATCTGCCTCACAGATATTTTTAGGTGTGCAATGCTAAATGCTGATTTGAGCAAACTGTTCCTTGTTAAGCTGATTAATATAAAGTCATAACGAGGGGACATAGTAATCTTAAAATTAAACGCCTCGTTTTTCCCAAACCAAAGTCCCTTCCCTTCTCTATGCTAAACAGATAAAGGTGTGCATTACAGTTTGAAAGCAGTGATAAATGTATGCTGCATTTAGACACTCGTATTTTTTCTTATTTGAAATGCTTTTAACTTGGAGCGAGTGGTCAGTGGCTGTCAGCTGTGGGTCTCTGTTGGAAACAATTTCAGTAATGCAAACAGGGCTGAATTGCTGTCAGTGTTGCTGAGAGGCTGTTAGATCTCTGTTAGATCCCTGGCAGCCACCCCATTTTCAGGACAGTTTGATAAACTGCTGCATGAAACTATTGTTTTGCATCACTGTCAACTCTGAGGTTATTTCTCCAGTACCAGAGAAGTTATGGCTGTCATTGGTGTCATCTCAAAATTAGACTTCAAAAATAGCATTGGATAAGCTTGTGAGAATCTTGTGTGAATGCAAGGCTGTTAATCCTGCTTTATGTAAACCATTTTTACTGTATTTTAAAAGCTTCTAATTTATAACACAGTCATGTATCTTCTGTAAGGTTACTTACGATTTTGAGTGGAATCAGTCCCACCGTAGTGGAGCCCAGCTTTTCAGAGTTATTTGACTGTATCTGTTCCAAGTTACCTGTTTGCTTAGTAAATTATTTCTGCAGTGGAGACATTAAATTTTAGATGCAAAGTCCTGCAGTGTCACTAAAATGGAGCTGGGGGAAACAGGAACACTCTGAATAAGCACAAAAGGGGTATGTTCACCCCCGTTCTTGGAGATGCTCTTTTTGAGAAGGTTGTTTGCAGTGAAACACGGTGAATTTCCCTTTCTCCAAAGCGCTGTAGTCACAGAGGCAAACAGGTTTTAACTCATCAGGTGACTCTTACAGTGTCCTGTAGGCCATCAGAGTTGCTGTGAGGAACTCAGGCATATTTATTAACCATCTTCTGAGAAATCTCATAACTTGAAGAGTTGTTTTAGGTGACACTGCCTTGAAATCCAGCTTTCTTCTCTTAGTGAAGCCTCAGCTTCACCAGCCTCACCACGCTGGCTGGCAAACACCTCAGCCAGGTGTTCTCCTGTATACCCACCAACATTTCCCCTTCCCATGCTCCTGCAGATCGTGTACTGATCAAAGCCCTGTTTATTTCCTTTTGTAAAAAAGAACAATTAAGCCCTGCACCCCAGTAAACACCGCCTGTGGAACTGATGTGTTTCTTAGGGTGCATCTTTGCTCGTGCTCCTGTCCTGGGCACTGTTCCCCTGTGAATCACTCCACTGCCTCCAGGGACCTCCCGTGCACGCTCTGGAGTCCAGGGAAGTCTGGCAGGATTTTATCCCTCATCTGCACGGATGTGGGTGATGATGATGATGCAATCAGTCAGAAAGTGTTTTATTTGACTTTGAGTCCAAACCTGGATTTATCATTTGTTTACAGTTCCAGGCCTTTCCTCTCTGCTTTGACTTCAAACACCATTGACATATTTACTCCTTTATTATTTTGTTTTATTTTGTTGTCAGAACTTTTGCAAGATAGAAGCAGTAAATCCCAGATTATCAGAAAGATGATGATAAATTGCAGCAAGTTTTTTGCAGAGGAAACCCAGAGTTTTCATGAGGCAGAATAATGGATTGTTTATGAAGCAAGACTGAAAGACCATTTTTTTTTGTTAAATTGACGATTAAAGGAGAACAGAAGGCTTAGAGGTATTTGAAGGGTGTTAACAGCAAAGAAACAGTTGAGTTAGTGTAATACAAAAGAGTAAAACCAGAGATATTTGGATTAATTTAATGGAAAGGAAATTTGTGCTGTCTTACAACACTTTCACATGATGATAGTTGTTGCATTATGGGTTAGTGGTAAGCACACAGTATCTTGCAATATATGGGCCTGAGAGCAGACAAAAAAGAAAACTAAGAAAAATTGGAGCATTTGCAGGGAACCTTCTAATGGGTCTCCTCTATCCCTAACTGTGGTTCTGTAAAATAGGTGAGCTTAGGTTTTCCAGAAACATTCAGAGTGCAGTGTCTGTGGCCTTCCTGAATTCCTAACCGTGGTTAAATTGCATTTTGGCTAACACTTGATTCTGTGCTTGGGTACAGACATTCCTTGGGAATAACTACGGTGTAATAGGTGAGAGAATTGCCTTAGTCCTTGCATTTGAGTGTGGGAAGGAAGAGAAATAAAAATTTACTTTTGGGGAGAAATTGAAAGACAAAGGATGACAAAATAAAAATGTAGATGTGCTCTATGAAATAGTGATTCACCGTAGCCTACCTCTTCTGTGAGTAGTGTTGTACTGATCACCACACGGTCCTGGCCAGAAATTAAATTCTGGATTGCTGTGGTAGAAGAGAGAAAAAAATGTAGGAACAGAAGGATGTGGCAGACAAAGAATATTATGTATCCTACTGCCTTCCCTGCATCCTCAGGTGAGGAAAATAAGCTGTTGTTCTTTCAGCATTGTCAGTTGACTGATAGGAGAATTTCAGAAGACTAAAGGAGGAATGTTTCTACAGATCAGTAAAATACGAAAAAAATACCAGCATGATTATTTATTTATTATGGACAGCTTTTTTCAAGCTCTCTGAAGTTGGAATGTCCCGGGAGCGCGAGTGAGTTCAGCGAGGTCTGAGAGCACTGAGTGTCCCGCAGGAGCAGGTTTCCGTTTGCTGTGCAGCACAGGTGCAAACCCAGAGCATTTCAGAGTCAGCGTCGCCTCCTGCTTGCGTGGGCACGGGCGCCTGGGGCAGCTGGGGGCCACTGGGACTGTGCAGGGGGAAATTGTTTCGGGAGGGGTGGTCACTGCTCCAGAAGCCCTTCCTGAAAATGAGCTAAACTGTGCTGACAGTGAGGAGCATCCAGACCCTAACAGCACAGAGCTTGAACCGCATCACAGGTAACGTTAATGGTTCCGAAAGGGAGAGGGGCCTCTCTCCTAAAGCAGGTGCTGTTGGTGAGAAGCTGCTTTGAGGGAACCAGTGTGCTCCTGCTCTGTGAACGAGGCTCTGACAGTGCTGTGTGTGTTGGCCCCAGTTTGGGATGTTCCCTTTTAGGGAACAGAGAGACATAGAATACCCTGGATAAGGGCCTGAAAGAGCAAGGAGAATCTTCTGTTGTGGTGAGGAGAGGATGAAGGATGCAGAGTGGGCTGCTGTGTTCTCCTCTGTCCCTCCTCACGCAGGCCTGGGAGCAGCCAGACAGAGCCCAAGCTGTCAGTAGCTACAAGCACTTTAAACAGGGCCTGCTGGTTTTCCCTCTCTCTGCATTTTTTCTTCTCCTTCCTGTGTTCCTGTTCCAAACCCTGTCCTGCCAGGGCAGCAGCCTGGGGCTGCAGGGCAGCACTGGGGCGCACAGGACCATATGGACAAGGTGTGGTGCTCCTGGAATTACCCAGCCTGCTTTTTTTGCTGTTTGCACATTGTTGCCCTATTTTCTGCTTTTGTATGCACGTCTGCCCCCAGCAACAGCAACACTGCAGATCAGCTCTTGACAAATTCCTAAGGACAATGGTTGAGACAACTGGTGTGAGTAATTAACCCCCTGAACGGGGCAGGATGGTGCAGCTCTGTCACTGTCTGTACATTTTACTTGCATTCCGTCACATTTTGAAAAAGCGAAAGAACCTGTAAGTTTTCTTTAGGTGAAAGTATAATGCACTGTAATGATTCAGACACTGCTTCCCTTCTCAGTGCTCAACCCAGGAGTTCTTCTTGATAGTCAGCACCCTGTCTCGTCTGGACTTGGAAATTAAAGCTTTTGTCCCAGTCATACATTCCCATGTGAGATCTCCTCTGTTAAAAAACGCACTGCTGGAAGTGCCAGACCTTCTCTCCCCAGTGAAGCAGTATTTAAAAATCCTTAATGAAGAAGCAGCCAAGTAAGTAGAGAAAATACATGATTCTTCTGTGCCTCACAGGCTTTCTGAGTAAATGTGTTCAGCTATGCAAATTATGCATCTTGATGTAATACACCTTAGTTTTATATTTTTTATTTTATATTTATGTATGTACAGTTCCTTTTAGTTAAAGCAGGGGTTGTTGTTGTGGCTTCCATTCTGTTTTTAAAGTTAAACTAGGTGAGGGGCTATTTTGCCTAGTGGGTGTCTGCCTCAGGCTGAATGATTTTTTTGGAAGTTTCTCACCTGTTTTGGGTGATGAATTTACAGGAAAATATGTTTTGCATTATGTTAATTTGTTTAACAGCTTTTTAATTAATTTCTTTTTAAG
The DNA here is from genome assembly GCA_013397725.1 of Rhagologus leucostigma. NCBI lineage: Eukaryota > Metazoa > Chordata > Aves > Passeriformes > Rhagologus > Rhagologus leucostigma. Next base: position 404,671 of record VZTD01001442.1, on the reverse strand, counting down.
AGAAGCTACTCCTTTTAAAGACAGACTTGACCTTCAGCAGAGTGGCAGTTCTGCTGTCAAGAACATGCTCTTCACTATTTTTGTGAGAATTCATCAAAGCTGTCTGCCCTTTTTTGTCTTAATTACGTTCATTGTTGGTCCAAGAAAAAAAAACACAGAGGAAGAAGATGCTAAATTGGAATTAATACACATTATATTGGAGAATATATTTAAATAATTTGTTGTGTACTGTTAGTTCTGAAGAACTGCTGCCTCCACTGTTACCCCTGGATTCTTTGCTGAGGCTGTGGCAAAAAGTTCATTGTGTCATTATATGGAGGCAGCATAGTCTTAACTTTCATATTCAAAACAGACCAAAAATAAGCATCCACTTTATTTCTAAAACATTTTTTTAATCTTTTCCAAACTGAGATTTAAAATTAAATCTAAGAATCGAAGCCTAGGACTTAATTTTATTTACTTCTGAACTAGAGATGGATCCAAGGTGTATAAATGTACAAGTTGAGAAGGGCAGAAGGATTTCCTCTGCCCATTGGAAAGGTGGGATCATGAGATTTCTGCTGATGCCTGGTGCCCAATTATAGTTGTGATGGTTTATTCCAGAACAGGCTGTATCTAAATTACACCAGATTTACTGTAGGTAGGTTCAAAAGATGGGGTGTTTTTCTCTGTCACTGTACTAATGACGGCTAGAATAGTATACGAGATATAATTGATCTGCAGAATGGGTAAATTGTATTTGCACTTATTCAGAAGGATTAACCGAACTTACTGTTTGGCCTTTATATCTCTCAGATGTATGTGGCAGTATTGTTTTTACTCAAAAACATTTCTTTCGTCAAAATCATAGCTTCTACTCACGTCCATCCATGCACACACACACTTGTGCACATACTGCATCACATGCTAATTTTGTTATGAGGTGTGGATAAAATCCTGTAATTGTTCTCAAGAGTATCCCTTTGCTCCAGGATTTCTTTTTACAGGGAGTTTGAGATTTTGGGATTTGTGTTTTTGAAGCTGTCAATGTTAAAATTTTTTGTAGGCATCACGTAGCAGTGACAGTCTTCACAATCAGCTGCTGGCTACTAGTGATCTTATTTTTTTTCCTTGCATTCCCATGGAAACTAGTCTAATTGCCACAAAATCGTTTCTAAAAATTAGTATTGTTTAAAATGGCATCTTTACTGTCACTTATGTAATGCCAGCGATGATGGAGTGCAGAGCCAAAGCACAGCTCTGTGTTACCTGCCCTGTCACTGGCTCCAGCTGTAGTTCCATTTGCAGGCAGAGGGGTAGTGGAGTAAGTAGAATATTAGATTTTTTTATTACTTCCATGTTATAATACTTTCAGTTCGCTAATTACTCGCTCTCCACATATTAGTTTTCAAGGTAATTATATAATTAACTTGCAGAGTTCTGTATTTGCTCTAAAATGCAAAGTTATATTGCAATTAACTTAGGGCTGATCACACTGCTTTTTATTGTTTGCCTGGTACTTATTAGGGTAAGTTAAATTTTTGTTATTTTTGTTGACAGCCACATTTTTAATTGCTATTTCAGCTTCCCAGTTTTAACCATTTGAATGGCATTGCTTGTTTCAGGTTTCAATCCAGAGCCGAGCTAATGCTGCCAAAACAGTTCTGTCATTTTTTCTGGCACTGAAACTAGAAAGGGGCATTGTTTTGCATGTACTTAAAAGTACTCTGGTTAATCTTTTCTGGACAAAAGAAGGAAGCTGCTCTGGGAAAGTACTGATGGCATTCTGCTTTGATGAGGACATTGGGGGGGGGTATTTTTCCATGCAATCCTTACAAAAATGTGCCTGAATTTGGCCAGATGCTAAATGAGTCAAAAATCTATGTTCATGTTACGCAGAAATTAGCTAAAGTTTCACATTTAACTGCAATAATGGTGTTGTCAGCAGCTGGGGTGCTCTGTATACAAAATGCCTTTCTGTTTATGTTGTGAGTACAGCAGCTTTCAGTAAATGGGTTGTGCTATGAACGAGCACCTGAAAATCTGTGTTTAGATGGGAATTAAGCTAATGTTAAAACAAATGAAAATAACAAATTAAAATAAGGATGCAGCCGGTAGAATTGGGGAATATCTCTCTCTTTTTACCATTATTTTATCTTACATTTCTTACGGACAGGACTGGAGATAAAACACAGTTGTTCAAGGACCTCACAGACTTCCCTGTCATCCGAAAGAAGAAGGAGGAGATCCAGGATGTGCTTTCTGAAATCCAATTGCATCTGCCGGATATTCGTAAACAGATTAAGAACCCTTCTGCAGAGTATGTTACAGTTTCGGGTCAAGAGGTACTGTGGGGTTTATTATGTATGACTGTACCCATCCTTGCCTAGAAAATAGCTTAAAAGCGGGACCTAGCTGGAACTCTGTTCACTGAGTGTGGTGCTTCATGAGGGCATTTGACTATAATCTTTTGTACAACTTTGAAGAGCAGCTTTCTTACCGTGTGACTCCTTTATTTGTTAAGTCAATCACTTTAGTGACTTAAATAATAGAAACGCATTAGTGCAGTTGAATTTGGTTCAGTAATGCTTTGCTTTTCTGTCTGTGTAAAAACACTCACATACTTGCAAGGTTAATTGTGTGGCTATTAAGTGCTGGAATACTCTCAGAGAACCAGGAAGCACAGCATTTGGTTAATTTGAAGAATGGTGAAAGGATTTCTAAGTACTGAGTCAGACTGTAATTTGAAAGATGGGAGAGAAGAGGGAACAGTATTAAAGAGTGATAAGTGTTGTTTTACTTCCAATTCTCGGAAATGGTTTTCTGGACTGGAACTTTTGTTGGTGGATGCTGTACAAGTGTGGGCAGGATGTGATCCAGCGAGCTGAGAAGTTCAGTGGTAAAAAACAGAGACAACAGACCCTGCCACGTTTGTGGGGGAGCTGAAAGGAACAGTGAGGTAGCACTGCTCAGCGTTCTCCTCTGGAACTGAGAGTAGGAAGCTGGGAAAAACTCTGCAGAAAATTGGGGAAAAAAAGGAGTTAGGAAACGGAATGAGAGTTGTGAGTAGAAGAGAGGTGTGGGTGGGGACAGGGAGGGAAGGGGCTGGAATTGGCCCGTGGGGCACTTAGGAAGCTGAGAAAGATCGAAGAGACCCAGGAGGGAGCAAATAGGCACTGCTGAAAATGGGGGAAGGGATGAATTAGAGAGAGCAGCCTTTGATAAAGACCTGAAGTGAATGTTCCTGTTGAGGGTGAAGCTGAGAACAGGAAACACGCTGCCCCAGAGTCGGGTGGGCTGTCAGCACAGAAGCTGAAATCCAAGGGAAAAATGGAAGAGTGTGTTTGAGTATTGTCTGAGGCAGGGAAGAGCAGGATTTGAAAGGTTTCTCTCAGGGAAGCTGGGTTAATAGCTGCCATCTGTGTGAAGTAAAGGAAAAGAGAGAAACTGATCAAGGGGAGGAGATCATCCGAGGAAGGACTGAAAAGTGGTTTCAGAGGCAGCAGTCACTGCACACATTTCAGAGAGGAGGCCTTTGTAGCAGGGCACGGCTCAGAAACCCTTGCAGACAGAGATGTGTCTGGTGCCTTGATGAAAGGAGCTGCAGAGGTTGGGGACAGCTCTTATTTCATGACATATGGTGTGGGTGTTTCACAGATACCAAAAGAGGCAGCAGAGAGGGGTCAGAGAAGATGGTCAGTGAGGAAAAGAAAGATGCCAGAGGAATGGAAGTAATGGAAACGTAATTGTATGGGAGGAGTAGAACACAGGACTAGAACAGGAATTTATTTGATCTGAGCTCTTTCTTCCTTAGATCTGTGTGCTATATTCTCCTTATGTTCTTGTAGCACCCTGATAGATGTAAAATTCAAATGCTCCTTCACAACAGAGAAATACCTTGGAAGTGTTTTGGGTGAATTAAGAATCAGTGCACTCTGTCCTTGCTGTATTCGTGTGTTAGGATTGTTACCCTTGTTTGTTCTTGGGGGTGATTGCTGGCTCCTCTGGAAGTTTCTACCTAAACCTTATTAACCAAAATGGAAAAGTTTTGTCAGACATGGGTCTTGTGGCTTTCCGTAAATGTGGTCGGGTTCTGTGTTAACCTAATCTCTGCAGGAAATTCGTTTTCCGGCCGAATTCTGTGACGTGAGAAAGCCTCAACTCTCTGACATCCAGGACCTCAGGCTATTGTTACAAAGATAACTGACATGAATCATATGAAATACTGCAATAAACACATCACGTAAATTTCACTGCACTGAGCATCTTGACACTACTGCTGCTTTTCCCTGCGCCTGCTTTTCTGACCCGAGTTCATTCGAACCTGAAGCAAAGTTCTGTAGGTGCAGAAGGGTTATGTGTGTCGTAATCCTGGCTTTTTTGGGGGAGAAAAGAACATTCCCTTCTGATCTGCTCATTCTCTTCAGGCTCAATATGGTTTTCCTCTGCTGCTTGCAGTTTGATAAATGATGATTCTGATTCTCAAATTTTCCTGACTTCTCGTGATGTGTAACATTACATTTCTGTTATTTTAGTTTTTGATAGAAGTCAAGAATTCCCATAAATCAACTGTGCCATCTGACTGGGTTATGGTTAGTAGGTATGTAAAATATCTTTGAAGTTTGTTTTGTTTTAATATAGAAGAAAAAACAAGCCGTATTTTGGTATTATAATTAATTACATGCGCATTCTCATTGCCCCACGCGTTTAGGTTTGTTGGGGTTTTTTTTAGCTGAAAACCCAACCAAATTGTAAATTTCTTGCTTAAAAGCAAAAAAAACCCAGACAAAACTGAGAAAAATTGATTTCTTACAACATTTGTTTTTACACAGTACATCCTCAGAGCACGGAATTACTCACTCCGTCTGTAAAGGTGCATGTCGTGGTGTCAGAACTATGGCCTTGATTCAGTTGCGCCTGTAGCTTGCACGTGCAAATCCTTCTTACAGTTTTGATTGTTATTGTTTTATTCAGAAAGGTTAAAGTAGCTGTGCTAACATCTGCTTATACATCTTGATAAATTCAGTGCATTTAAAATAACATTTTGCTTACTCACACAGAGAAGCTTTTCTTGCTTTGGGACTTGGTGTAATGTCAGCTTGATTCTGGATGATTTTCCAGCAGGTGAAACAGGGATGGACTGATTTGTGTAGTTGGCTTTTTTTCTTTTCAGTGGTTTGATTTATGATTGGAACGGGTTGAATACCTGGAAGTTACAATGTCTGTGTAAATGCTGAATTCCCCACAAGCCCCAGTGTGTAATGTGTGAGCACAGACATCTCTCACCAAGTTGAACTCTGAAGTGATGTTCTATTCACTTATGCAGGAATTAACACTAAATTCTCTTTTAATTAAGCTTCTTTTAATACTCAAAAGTGCACAGATCAGACAGAATTAACACAGTGAACAAATTACAGCTGATCTGGATTCTGTAAAAGAATGCCTGGATATGCCAAATGGAGTCCTTAATGAAAATACATAAATAAATAGCAAGTGCCTCAAGTGAAAACTAGCAAGGCAATCTATATTTACCATGTTTATTTGAGGCTTATCATGAAGTTTTCCTCTTTAAAGTGAATCTGTTTTTGTCTAGTTCATTGTGTATCAACCAGTCACAGGAAAATCATGCACTTGGGCAGTTATGGCTGAGCAGTTTTGTGAAATACGTAAGCTTGGGTGATAATGCCACACTGTGCACAGCATTTCAAAGCCTTCTGGGACCACTTTATTCACAATAGAGGCCATTGGAATCAATAGGGTTTGGTATCACAATGGAAGAGGTTTTTTTTAAAGCATACGTTGTCGAGGCTCACAGAGATTAAGAAAATTAGTCCAATTTTGCATGTAGATGGTGTAGCTGATTGCCTGGTAACCTTGATTTCCAATCAGTCCTTTCTCCCCGTTGCAGCACAAAAGCTGTCAGCCGCTTCCACTCGCCTTTCATTATAGAAAATTACAGACTCCTGAACCAGCTCCGGGAACAGCTCGTCCTTGACTGCAGCGCCGAGTGGCTGCGCTTCTTGGAGTGAGTTCACCGAGCAGAGTCAGCTTTCACCGCTCTCTTCTGCTCTGATATAACAACAGAAAAATGCTTACCTTATAAACAAGAAAGTTAATAATTACGTTGTCCTCAGCAGCTTCACAAGCACTCAATTAAAATGTTGTTCTTCATTGTAAAGCACTTGAGAGCAAGGCCTTTGAGCCCGAGTTGTGAGACCAGCAGTGATGTCTCTGCGTTTTAAAATTCTGATGAAAATAATGCTATTACGTATATAACGTGTCTCCCAAAGTTTGAAAAAGTATACCACAGCGTTAAGAATCTGAAAGTACAACTAAGTCTGAGTGAAACTGAATCTAGTTGGTTTTATTTGTGTTATTGTATTATTTATTAATATTACGTAGTAGTTGTATTATTTTTTATATTTTGTATCCTGGCCTATGAGAGTTTGCTAGAAATTAGTGGTAGTTTTGTTGTCCCTCACGTCTGGCACATGTGTTTGTCTGAGATCAGAGTTTTCAGTGGGGTTATTTGCCTGTTTAGCCAAAGGATCTTTAAAATGGGACTTTAAAAAATACTTCCTGAACTTCTGAGAATGTCTTTAATTCTGCAGGTGCCTGATTATCTGTTATTTTTTACTTCCATGAATTACAGAAACACTGAAATTGTTCCTCTTGTCATGAAGTGATAGGTTGCAAGAACTTAACAAGGCCCTGCTCAAGTTATCTCACTGGATTTGCTTCCCACTAGGAACCCAGAAATTCTGAAAATTGAGTAGAAACTGGGAAAACATTCCAATTCACACTTCCCCAGCTGTGTTTCCTTTGCAGTACTGTAAAAGTAGTTCTCTCCACGTTCACTGGGCTGTTCTCAGTAGTGTTGTAGGAGAGCAGCAGACAAAAAGGAGAGACCTGTGTGTAGGAAAGTGCTCTTCTTTCCCACCCCTCCAGTCATTTATGTCTTTGTTTATTAAATTTTGCTCCCCTGCTGGTTTTATATTCTGTATTGTAGCTTTGAGACTAGGAGAGAGGAAAAGAGAAATTCCAGAGGAGCTAAGAGAATGAACTCTGCTGAAAACTCTGCTCTCCTGGTAATGTCATTATTGCACTGGGGAAGCAGCACCATAAATTGAAAATGAATTCTTGAATTTTCTGTTGTAGATACCACACTTGGTTGAAATTTTAGGCAGCTCTTGTATTCAGACGCTCTTAGTTTGGTTCTTTTTTGACTGTAACATATAGTTGAGGTTGAATCAACAGCTGGGATTCAGCTGCTGATATTCTGTATCAATTCTGATAAATTGTGGCATTTTCGTGCACCTCCTTTAGGCATCAGGGATCAACTGCTGACCCTTTACAAGCTATCTAAGGAATTTAATTTATCCTGATTTTCTGTGCTTAAACAATAATGCATTGTTAGAATGAGAGGTGAAGTCCACCTTGATTAAGGTCCTCATGGTTGTATCACATACCCTGCTGGGAGATTTGGATTCAGAGTGATTTAAAGAGCACGGGAGCCCTGTGAAGAGCTTGCATGGGGTGCATTTTGACAATCCTTTTGTATCTGTACGGAATTATTTCTTTCCCTGTTTTTGTGTAACTTTTCCCTGTTTTGATGCAGCCATTTCAGTGAACATTATCACCCCGTGTCTAAAGCCATTTGTCACCTAGCAACTGTGGACTGCCTGTTCTCATTGGCCCAGGTGGCCAAACAAGGAGACTACTGCAGGTAATCAATTGTTAATTTTTAATTTTTATGTGGGATTTTAGATGGAATTATAAGAGCGTGTTTAAAATAAATTAGGTTTTAATATGTGTACCATGATAAAAAGCACTATTAAAATTGTTTACAGTAGTTTCAACCTAATCTGATTTTGCAGAGCAACACTTCTGGACCTGAGGCAAATCTGTAAACATTGCAGTTCAAATCTGACACCCTAATGTTTGTTGTTTGACCTGAGTCTAGTAGATGATATCTTACTTACACGTAAATAAATGTTGGACTTTGCATGGACTTTTTTTCTGTCATTTTTTAAAAAATTACTACTTTTTGTTCTCAGCAAGGTCTGAGCTTATGATATCTTTCCAACTCCTAAGAGTGTGAGCTATCTCGGGTATGTTTCGAGGGTGTGTCTCAGGTAATTAAGAGGTAAATATTAGTTCCAGCTTGCAGAGCAGTGGTGATGCCTCACCTGGGCTCACGTGTGAGAGCTGATGAGCTGAGCTGCTGCCTCTGCCCAAGACCCACACACAGAGAGGGAGATGAAGAGAAATCCACTTGCAAATACTTCTGCTTTGATACATCATTAAAGATAATATTGATCACTTCTGGGCTATTGGGATCTTGTGTGCCTCCATCAAAATCTCTTTGAAAATAATTGCTCATTTATTTCTGTATACTCAGATGAGAAAACAAACTGAAATCTGATTAATTCACTGTGCAGAATTTAAATAATTCACTGAATTTTAGAGTGGCTTACAGCTTATAAACCAGCAGGAAGGAGACTTCTCAGTGAAACCTCAGCTGCAGGGAAGGTGTCAATAATTAATTTTGGAGGGCTGCTGAAGGCAAGACTGGACTTTAATATTAAGTATTTTGGAGGAATGTTTTTTGGCTTGTGAGGGTTGTTTTGCATGGCCCTGCCTGAGGCAGGTAAATGAGTCAGGGCAGGAGCAGAGGTGTTGGAGAGGCGTGAGCCCCTCTTGCAGTGTGCTGGGAGGCTCCTCCTCTGCACAGACAATTCACAGCATCAGGGCTCTCAGGCAGCGAGCGGAGGTGTGAAGGTGATGGTGTGGGCAGTCCAGACATCACCATCTGATGTTTGAGTGTCTGCTCTGCAGACTTAAGGGAACTTCAGTTTAAGGAATGCTGTTGAAGAAGTGGTACAAGGCCTAAGACTGTCTGTATCTTGATTTCATCTCAGCAGTACAACTGTTGGAAATATCTTTATGCTAAACCCCCTCACCGTGATCAGTTTGTCCTCTTTCCCCAGTGCTTTGTCTTTATAGGATGCCATTTATTTGATTTCCATTTTCCATTTAAATTGCATTATCGTTCTTCAACCCGAGAAAAATCCCACTCCCCACATCTTCACTTTAAAGTTCACCTAAAGTGTTAGTTAATTTCCAGTCTTAAAATTCTGTGGCTTTATTCCAGTATTCTCTTTTTCTCAGTCTTTAGAAATACTTGGTGGCACTAATTAATTTTTGTATTTTGTACTTTTTCCACGAAAACCTGCATCATAGGTGACCCTCCTGCAGGCTTCAGTTAGAGCAGTTTTACATAATCAGTTACAAAGAACACTGAAATGAATACCTTTCCTTTTTTTGCAGACCAACTGTGCAAGATAATCGGCGTGAAATAATCATAAAAAATGGGAGGCACCCTGTGATCGACGTTCTGCTGGGAGAGCAGGATCAATACGTTCCAAACACCACCAGCCTTTCAGTAAGTACCAAGAAACTGATTGAACTTCAAAATCATTCAGGGGAAGCAGGCTGGGACGAGCTTTTTGGCCTGCAAGTTGAAATAGGTGATTGAATCCTACACCTGCCTGCTGGGCTGCATTTCAGAGAGGTGTTGCTAGATGTCACCACATGTGTTCTGTCCCTTTGCTGGTACCTTGCAGCCACGTGCTCTCTTCACAACCTTGTTCAGTCTTAAGGCATAAAGAAAAGGAAGGTAGCCTCAATATTAGGAAAATGTGTGTTTCAAGTGGTTATTTTCAAAAAACAAATGAATAATTACAGATTTTTTAATAGCGTCATTGTAGGGAGTCTGCATTTTGTCAAAACTCTGTCTCTAATTTTTGGAATTTTTAGTATGCAAAGTATATGTTACATATTTGGTTTTTCAGATTAAGATTGCTTGTATTTTTAAATTTATTTCTCTACTATGCATTTTCCTTTCTTTCTGGAAATATTAGTGTCATACAGCCTTCTTTTCCTGAAAAACTAAAATCTGTCTTTTAAATTACATGCCTTGTTGAGGCTTTTCATTAAATATTTATCTCTCCGTATATTTTTATGAATATTAAATATCTGTTCTTAATGACTATAAAAGATATGCTCACAACTTTTCTCTGAGGTGTCTCTGCCTCTTTATACAGTAAATATAGGAAAGGTATGAAACAGCTGCCAGAGTGGGACTTTGCTGCAAAAACAGCATTCAAATTTGTATGCATTTCTTGGGGAACATTCTTAAGTGCTATTCTATACTGAACAATGATACAGATATTTTGTAATACATCAGAGGATGTTTGCAGAATTATTTGTCAACTCCAAACAAGCGACAGATGGCACTTCCAAAAAAATTCAGCATTTCATTCAGGAATCATCATACACTTTTCCCTCTTTAGTGCCATTCTTATGCTGGCTTTCTAAATACTGGATATTACAAAACCAAGTGATCATGGCAGAATCACTTTTCCTTCTACAGTAGTTTGAGTTCTCTCTTTCTTGAGAGAGGTGGGTGGAACCAGTTTATTAAAGCATCTCCAGTTTTCAACTGATGTATTTGGATCAGCAGGAAGATGTATCTCCTGCCGTGTTTTCAGCTGAAATGTTGTCAAATATCTAACTTCAGGAAAAGCTTTTTTTCAGTGCCCTGAAATAAACAGCTTATTTTTCCATTCCCTTCTCCTCCCCAAACATTTTTGGGTTGTTTTAGGACTTCTAACTTCAGCCGTGAGTTCCAGTAAGATGTTGGCGTATGGCTGCATCAGTGGTAAGGGCAGAGGGGTTCTCTGGTCTGATGTTACAGCAGATGTTCCTTCTGAAAACCAGAACACTGGCAAAGCAGCCGTCGGTCCCCCAGCATGGCTGGAGGGAGCCTGGGCAGGCACCAAACACACGCCAAAAATCCGTGGATTCTAACAGACGAACTTGCGAACTCATTCTGGTTTTGAGCATCTATGAATGCTGTTGTGTTGAGCCCTGACAAAGTTTTAGTACCCGTACTGAACTGTACTTAGGAGACTAGAATGTTATGAGTTTTGTTCTCATATAGTCATGCACACTGTATTACGTCCATCCTTTATGCCCAATAATGGCATTTTCTACATTTTGACTGTATTGTAACTTCTGTGTGGATGAGGCTTTTTGCAAAAGCTGATCAGCTTTTTACATATAATAAATACTGATGTCTTGCATCTTCTCTATTACCTGAGTTACAACATCAGTGACAGTCCTGTGTTTTGTGTGTGTTCCTATAAACAGAATGAAAGCCCAATCTGAAACACAAGTTACGAAGATTGTGAGGCTTGCTGCGTGGAGATTTGTTGGTTGCTGTTACCACAGTGCCTGATCAGTGCCAAGTTCCCCAAGTAGTGTGACTAATGTCCATTATGCACAGCTTGTCCCATCTCCCTTGTCCCTCCCGTGGGGCAGTGGAGAGTGCTGGCTTCTGTTTAGATCATTATTGGTGCATTTCATCAGATACACCCCAAGGAGAAGTCTAGCTGTGTGGTGTCCTTGCATGACTTAGGCTCCGAGTCTCAATTCAGGCTGTGAGAAAGCTTTATAGGTTCATTGACAAGTTTTAATTGTGTATCAGCAATCGTCTTGCACTGGAAGAAGACAATTTTATTCTGGAGCTGTAGACACATAGCAGTACCATGGGGAGTCTTACAGCTGAGATGAGTTCTTGCATCTGATTTCATTTTCTTGCGTCTGGCTGTAATGAACAGAGACACTGATGGAGATTGGGTATGGTCTGCTCACAGTTAGCTGTGTTGCAGTCGGGTATTGCCAGACTCAGGGGTGCCTTGATGCCTTGTTGTAGCCACTCTGAATGTCCTCAGGTCATACCAAGCCAGGCAGTTATGAGTGTGAAATCTAGGTCAGGTCTTTGCCCACCAGATCTTCCCGTTTGACGGTGAGAACTCAAACTGTACAGGAATCCAGATCACAGCCAAATCTGGGCAGTGCTGGCTGTGCTGGAAGCTCACAACTTTCTCCTTTCTCCAAAGAAATTGCACAGAATCCCAGAATGGTTTGTGTTGGAAAGAACCTTAAAGCCCATCCAGTGCCACTCCTGCCATGGCAGGGACACCTTCCACTGTCCCAGGCTGCTCCAAACCCCATCCAGCCTGGCCTTGGGCACTGCCAGGGATCCAGGGGCAGCCACAGCTGCTCTGGGCACCCTGTGCCAGGGCCTGACACCCTCCCAGGGAACAATTCCTTCCCAATATCCCATCCATCCCTGCCCTCTGGCACTGGAAGCCATTCCCTGTGTCCTGTCCCTCCAGCCCTTGGGAATTGTCTCCCTCCATCTTTCCTGCGGCTCCTTCAGGCCCTGCAAGGCCACACTGACTCACCCCAGAGCTTCTCCTCTCCAGGCTGAACAATCCCAGCTCTCCCGGCCTTTCCTGCCAGCAGAGCTGCTCCATCCCTCTGCTCATCCTGGTGCCTCCTCTGGCCTGGCTGCGTCCAGCCCTGCATCCCTCAGCATCCCTCACTGCTTCCTGTGCTGGTGACCAAATTCCTCAGTTCTTTCTGGGCTCCTTGATGGAGCACGGGAAGGTTCCCCCTCACTGTGTCCCTTTTGCTCAAGAGTAACCAAAGTTGATTTTGGTGCATCTGGGACTTGATAATATCTGGAAAAGAGAATGTGATGAACTCCAAGAATGAAGGAGAGCTGTTCACCTAGAAATAGCAGGTTCGATCCTGCAGACTTGTCCCCTATCCTTCTAAGCACACACCAGACTTTCTGGTAGAAGCACCATGTGCAGGGCCATGTATTTCACCACTGTTTTGTGTTTCCAGGGAGATGGTGAAAGGGTCATGATAATAACTGGGCCCAACATGGGAGGGAAGAGCTCCTACATCAAGCAAGTGGCACTGATCACAGTCATGGCCCAGATTGGCTCTTTCGTTCCCGCAGAGGAGGCCACGATTGGTATTGTGGATGGAATTTTTACCAGGTAATCTCCCAAAACTTGCTGTGTGTTTATGGAAGTGCTACTCTGGCAGGGGGTGTGTGTACCAAAGTATAATTTGATTTTTCATTTAGAACTTGAGAATTTATACCCGAAGTTTCCCTTTTTTGTTTTAAAGGCACATTAGGTTCATTGCTAGGTTTTGATTCCAGTTTTCTGGTAAACTATGGTCCTTGTTTCGTAATCTTTGAATCTTCAAAGGGTAAGAAATTTTAATGTGTCTGTCTTGATTAAGATCCAGGTATCTAACTTACCTGCCTGAATGGGCGTCCAAGCTGAATTTATGCTGCTGGGTGGTGGCCACATGATGTTTCCCCTGAAATTAATGTTGTCATCTCTGAAAATCATGTTGCAGTTTCTGCTGGGAAGCTCTGTTGTGTATACGCAAAATATTAGAGACTGAAAATTTTGGGCAGCATATATTCTATGCTTAATCTCCTTCCTGTACTATCAGTCCTAAACACACTTGCTCCTCACTTGATGTCCTTTTAAGAATGAATAATGCCAGTTTATTTCACTGTCTCATTTTTGAGACATTGCTGACTAATTTGTAAAAAATACCAGTGGAGTCAAAACTCTGTATTTTATGATCTAATATTGCAATGGTTTATTCCCCTGCTTTTTCCCCCTTTTTCTTTAGTAATTTCTTTAATTAGTAAAAGTTTTATGTTACTGGTGGTATTTGAGATGGATTATCATGTGTGGTTATAAGTTTCACAGCAATCAGGTACCTGAGCTAGAATTTCCTGAAATTCTAGTTCTGTGATGCCAGTGTGCATTCCAGAGGTAACTTTTAATCAAGAACCCGAGCTACTGCTCACCTGGGATTGCTTCATCCTGTAAAGGTGTTGTGTTCTTGCTTTCCACTATGTCACGACAAAACCAAATGAAAATCACACCTTGGTACAGTTCAGTGCTAAGCACATTAGCAAACCATTTGTGTCATCTTCCCAGAAGTAACTGGGGATGAGAATTCAAAAGGCTCCACTTTTTTCCCTACCCTGTGTTGAAAATAATGGACTGGGTGATGGGATGAGCATTTCTTGTGGGGATGCAGAGACACACAGGATCTGGTTTACGTTACAGAAGGAGCAGTACAACAGCACTAAACATTTGAAGATTATTTTTGTCTTCCTCTGTGTTTTGTAGCTGAACTTGGAGTACTTCACTTGGGTTCACACTTCCTTACATTCTAACCATACACAAGTCTGTTACTCTCAAGCTGAGTATCTGCTTTCCTCTGCTTTTCCTCGACTGTCATTGCAAAAGGATGGTTTCTGCAGAAAATACTAAGAAATGTGACACAGTCACTGGGAGAGACGTTTTGTTTTGTGCCCACATGAAAGAGAATAAATTGGTTTTTTATCTGTGTTCCACCTGTTCCCCAGTGTATTTCCCTGATTCCACTTCACTTTTCTCTGTATTAGAATAAAACCCAAGTATTTTTCACAACTTTTCTGATAAAGTGGTGCAGTCAAAGGCAACACTTCTGCTTTCAGACTTCAAGCCAAGCAGAGCGTGTTTCTTACTCCGTGAGGTTTCAGACCATTTAATTTGTAGCCTAGTCACATTCTAACACAGGGGATTGAAATTTTTTTTCCCTCCTTGTCTGTATTAGTTTTGGAAGCTCAGCTGGATGTGCCATTCTTCATTTAATGTGATACGTGTCAAACACCAGATGAATATGTGGAAGAATTACTGAAATTCCTGTAATTGCACTAGCAATTAAGAGTAAACTAATTGGCTCAATATTAATCAGGAAGAAATTGGTAATACATTATTAAGATAAGAGTAGTCATGCATTAGTTAAAAGGTGACAGGAAGAAAAGGGAGAAAAGGAACAGGTTACCAGATTCTGCTCAAGATGTACAGAAACCATCCAAGAAGAGGGCACCTCTCTTGGTTGGTGTGGGGTTTTTTTGAGTAGGTTTTGGTTTTTTTCAGGGTTCTAGGAAAGGTCTTAAAGTATGTAAGTCTGTCAGGCAGGTTAATGTGGTGTTGCAGTCAGGGCATTTCTCAGCTGTAGGAAGTTACCCTTGAAATAGTTTTTGATGTCTGGTTTGAGGAAAGAATCGATAAATCAGCTGCCACATGTTGTGTCCTATTTGAGGTTTAATGCTTTTTTCTAAAGCCTCAGCTTTTGCCCTGTACTCTTTGCTGGGAGGAAATGGCCTGGAAGAGATCAGAGACTTTCTCCTAACTCCTATCCAATTTTGCTGGGTTTTTTTTGTTTGTTTGTTTTCATCTTCTGTTCTTTGTTTTGCAAGTTGGTTTTGTTTGGATTTTTTTTTTTTTAATGATAACAGCTATGTAGCCCTCCTTTCTGCAGTGCCACCCCAGGCCACAAGGTCTTGCTGGAAAATGCAAATTTTTTTGTTGTTGATAACTTCAGTATATTTTTAATACTTTAAAAACCTCCCATGGGAAGATGTCAGTGTCCAAGGTACTTCCATCAGTGCTCTGGTGATGTTTTGGGGGATGCTGTTAGCGTGGCACCCCTGCAGGGAGAGGTAGTGAGGGATGCCCAGGGATGCGGCAAAGGATGCAGGGATGGATGCCTAGGGATGGAGGGAGGGATGCTGAAGGATGCAGCAAAGGATGCAGGGAGGGATGCTCAGGGATGCAGGGAGGGATGCTGAAGGATGCAGCAAAGGATGCAGGGATGGATGCTGAGGGATGCAGGGAGGGATGCTGAAGGATGCAGCCGAGGATGCAGGGATGGATCAGCCAGTGGTGCTGTACAGGCTGACTCTGTGAGGGGTTCTGTGCATCAGGGTTACCAGCAGTTCTGTGTGATAAACCTTTTGCAATTTTGGTGCTTTATCCTTTTTCCATTTGTAGACTGCATCTTCCAAGTGTGAATTTATATAGGTTTAAGGGATTTTAATCTGCAGGATTTGTGTTTTATTTTCCCAGTAGGGTTTCCATGGAAATTGAAAGGTTGCTACTATGGTTATTCCTTGTGATATATCGTGGTTATATATGATAGCATCTCTAAATTGACTTTAAATATTGGATTACATTAACCGTTTTTAAAGATGCAGGAGGAGTTGGTTACAGGTAGAGTGAAGGTAGGAATGATCTTTCTTCGTTACGGGGTAGATAGACATGGGGCAGTGCTGAGCCTAGCCCACACTAGAGGGAGTACACAGGGTTTGGAAGATGTTTGCTGGTTAATATTTTCCTCTTTTTTTTCCCTTCTCCAGTAAGAGATAATGTTTTCTTGCAGTGTTTTCTTAAAGAATTTTAACTTAACCAGTGGCTTTATATTAAAAAAAAAAAAATAGAAGGGTTTTGAAGAGATTGACACCACATCTATATTGACTTTTAATGGGATTTGGATATTTAATTCTCTGATGTTTGAAGATTCTGTAAGTGGGCTCATTTTCTACCTTAAAATTAGCCTTCAGTTTTTGTTAGTTGTAATACAGTCATTCAGACATTGACATTAATGTGCTGTTTCTCTGTGTGTTTGAGGAGGAACACAGACCAAGGGCAGACATCCGTGTGTGGAGGAATTAAGGAAAGGAATTTTGCTGGCCTAATCACGCCCTCAGGAGGGGTGATGCTCAGCTGCTGAAGAAAGCTGACCTCTACAGAGGTCCCACTTCTAATCAGTTATTGATAGAATTTCCCATTCCTAGGAGGCTTCATCCTACTTCCTGTGGGCCAGCAGTAGCTCCTCATGAAGGGTCCATGCTGAAAACCAGGAGGGAGAGGGAGGATGCTAGAGCACTTTGAAGGCAAAACATCTTCAAATAAACAAGCTCATTTATAGTTCCAGTTACCAAGTGCCTTCAAGACTTTGAGAATCAATTTTCAGACGTCACAAGCTGCCATCAGAAAGAATCTTGTGAAGGAGAACAACCCCTGCCAGCACCAGGTGATGGTGCAAGGACAAAGAGTAATTTCCTTCCTAGAGCACTTACCTGCCGGGGTTTCTCTTCCAGTGTTGAAATAAGAGCTATTTTCACTTATTTCGGGGAGCAAGCACAGTCACTACGGTGACCCACACCTTCCAGTGAGGTTTTATCCATCAGCCAAGCTGGGAATGCTATTAAAGGTGCAGCTTCAGTTGTCTGAACTAACGGAGTGCCCTGTGCTTCACACGCGTTTGAAAACTGCCTCTCGCAGGTGATCTGCCTCGTGCTTGAAGGTTACAGGAATGAATAGAGGCATCACTAAGATGCATGTAGATTATCCTCTCATGCACTTTGTCTCTCTTGAAAGCGTTATCCTGCTGTTTGCAGCCTCTCAGCATGACTTTAATCCTCATGGTATCAAATACAGTTGGAATTCCATGGTGGAATCCTGGATCTGTCTGTCCCAGGTCTCAAGTTACATCACTGCTTTGGTATTTTCTAATCTGTTGTTCTTGTATAATGTTTCTGAATATGTGTAAAAGCTGTTTGTTCAATTAAAACCAGAGCACAAACATCTTTGGGCAGCTGAGCACTGAAAGAACGGAGGAGTTTCATCCACTGGCCTTAGCTGGCTCTCGTTATTTCCAGCCACCAAGGCCCAATCCCAGCCATGTACCTTGGAATGGCTTTTCTGATTTGATTGATGGGTTCAGTAAACGGAGGGGATCTTGATCACTTCAAGCAACAACAGAACAACTGAGAGCCTTGCCAAGTGAAGGTGCTGTTGGAAATTGCATTTGAGGTCCATGGGAGTGTCAGCTGTGTCCTCCCAGCTGCGATGACACAGTTCAGGTGGTGAACACACCCCTTTGCAGGGTCCAGGAAAACATGTCCACACAGGCTGTGTCCACCCTTGAGGGGACACCCAGGTGTGTGCATGACTCAGTTTGCCGTAGGAGTGTCAGTGTCCAGGGTATGGCCAGTCCCAGACCAGGGTCTGCAGCTCCTGCCGAGGGCAGCTCCGATCTCTGCTCCCTGGGACAGGGACAGGAGCCAGGGAACGGCCGGAGCTGTGTCAGGGGAGGTTCAGGCTGGAGACCAGGGAAAGGCTCTTCCCCCAGAGGGTGCTGGGCACTGCCCAGGCTCCCCAGGGAATGGTCCCGGCCCCGAGGCTGCCAGAGCTCCAGGAGCGTTTGGACAGCGCTGCCAGGGATGCCCAGGGTGGGGCTGTTGGGGGTGTGTGTGCAGGGACAGGGGCTGGGCTGGGTGATCCCTGTGGGTCCCTTCCAGCTCAGCATATTCTGTGATCACTCCAGCCTGGCTATTTCACCCCAGCTGAGCCTGGTTTTGTGTGACACTCTGCCTTAGAGGCACCCCAGAAGTGCCCATCAGATATTCCTTCTTTTCCAAGAAGCAGAACTGGTGTGAGGAGAGCTCACTGCTCCTGCCTCCCCCGTGTCTGGACAAAGTGACCATGCTTGTTTTTTACATATTATGCATTCCAGGTTAAAGAAGAAATGGTATTATTTATACATATACCTGGCTTAACATGGTGACACTGATGAGATGCAGTCTCTTTTTACCTTTAGGGAGCTGCTGGAGCAGCCAAGACATTTGTGCAGAGTCCCTTTCCGTGGGAACTCGGTGCTGTTCTGCCAGCTGGGGGCTGTACTTCCCTTGCTCTGCCACTGCTCAGGTGGGATCCTCAGCTGATCTGAGCTCCACTCAGATGAGTGTGGCCCATTCCACTCAGGTTTGTGAGTGCTGCACACTCATGTGGAAGACAGCATGATGGCGTTAAAAAATAAATCAGTGTTTGAATGCCTGCCTGAGTGGTGTGCCTGGCACTGCTCATCTCCATCATCCCCTGAGCAGACAGCCACATCAGTCACATGCATTTGGATCCACAGAGATGGAAGAGGACGGGGCATTTATGTGTCCCAAAGTGACATTTCTGGTATGATTTGCCTACAGGCATTGTGGATCCTCTCACATTTTTTTCCTGTGCCTTGACTGTTGTCACCTAAGAGAGATTTATGGGGCAGAAAACAAGGGAATGTTCGTGGCTGTGCCCCTGTAGGTTTGTGCAGGATGCATGGAGCCCTCAGCCTCTTCCCCATACCAGGAAAGAATTGCTGTTAGGGCTTACAGGACAGTTTAGAGATGGAGGATTTCCTCAAAGCAAACTAAAAAAACCCCAGAAAACTCAGTCCTCGTTACTCCACACTTCTGTAGAGGCCGCATATCAAGCAAGCCGTAGTACTTTTTTCTGTATGGTTTATCAAAATGTCTGTTTTTCTGATCTGTAAATGGTGGAGTTACTCTCAAAAAGGTCAGGCCTTACAGTAGGTGTACTGTGAGTGTTACCTCCCTGAATGCATTTACAGCTATTTAACTCTGACAACTTGATGAAGTCGTATTACTGTTTTGAAAGTGTGTGGAGCTGAAAGAAACGGGTAGACAAACATTTTATTTTAACTGGATAAAATGTATGTATCGATGGCATTATCACAAATATCAGTAGGGTTTAAAATCATGATGGAAAGCAAATACTGTATGATTACCTGCAAGCGTTTGGGGAATTGATTTGGGATGCTTGTATTTTATTTTTTCTTTTCTTCATTGAAATGCCGCCATCATTCAAGTTTGAAAGATACTTAAAATTGCATGCTTTACTTTAGATTACTTTCAGATTTACTTTTAGGTTAAAATGTTCCAGGGCTTGCTAGGAGTATATTTTGTAAGAACTCTTGAGAAAATCAGAAAGCGCAGGATGAAGTGAGTATGTGAAGCAGGAAAAAGAATGTTTCTATCCAAGTGGAAATTGAGTGGAAGACGTTTTCCAAGTGCTTTTTGCAATACTTTGAGGTAAATCACGTAAGAGCAAAAGCAAAATAATGCTGGTAGGTATTAGTGGATGTGACTCTTCCATTGATGCAACCTCCCGTGGGAAAACGAATTCCCAGCTTTTTGTAACTAGGCAAATCACGTTGCACTTACTTCATTCAGCCAGTTTTACTGGCTTGTCAGAAGGGAGCTGCACAGGAGGAGCAGAGAGGGGGGAAGGTTTGTATTTAAAATAGTAAGTAAGTAACAAGCTCCATTATTAGAAATGGTCCTGTTTGCATAGGTATAGGCAAATATTGACTGTCATTTTTATATCACATGTGAGTTTTTTGGGTTTTAACTCAAAAGACCAGAGTCTTAATTTAAAGAAATTCCTTGCTTCCATTTATTTCTTTATTAAGCTTTAATGATTTCTTTGAAGCGTACAGGGTAGGATGATGAAGATAATTTTTCCTAGAAATACCAGTTACAATCACAACACCTCAGACAAATGAAGACATTCATCATGTCAGCTTCTTCATACCTTTATCATAAATTCTGGGCTGTGAAACCGGTGGGGAGGTGACAGCAGTGTTTGGCAGGTTCTGCAGGTGTGTACAGAAATCACCAGGAGATTGATTGCTGAGTCAAAACTGTGGAGGAGTTTATCTCAGCTGAACAACTTGTTTGTACATAACCTGGTTTTGACCAGAACTTTGAAGATTTTTTTTTTAAAGTTCTTTAAACCTGAAAATAAATGTTTAAATAATTCAGATCTTCCTTTGGAAAATAAAAAAAAAGAGAACAAGTAGAACAAAGTCTCTCAATTTGCCTGAGCAGTTAGACTCTGAAAGATAATGGTCAGAAAATTAAAAAATCAAAGGTACTTTTTCAGATGTTTGTTTATTCTGTATGTATGTGGTAATGCTTAGTGGTTCTGCCATGCACATTGATTTATTTATTGTGCAGAAAAGTAGGGAGTTGTTCTCACAAAGCAATCCCCAGTGAATGGCAAGTCCACATGAGAATTTTATATACTGACATGCCAAAAAAAGTATTGTTTGTATTGAAAGCACAATGAGTCAGACAAACAGAACTTTTTAGCTGCCAATAACCCCAAAGTAATTTTCAGAAATGTTACCTCTTTATGGCACGGTAATTTGTTTGATTTTGTTCCTCCTTAATTGTATTTTTGTTTACTGCCAGAGTCACAAAAATTACTTAAGCCTTTCGTTTATGCTCACAATCAATCATGTAATTGCACCTCTGGCGTAAATTGTTCCCATCTTTCGGGGAAGAACAGGTTGCTGTATTAAGTACATTGCACCATTTTTTATCACATGGAGATAGCTTTGGTTTGGATTAAAAGAAAAAAAAAAGAATAAGTAAAAGTTGTAGTTATTGTTGTTAAATTGAAAAATTACTTTGTTCTATTTTTTCTAGAAAAGTTGTGTCTCGGACACACCACAGCACATTTGAACTGTAACTGCTTCTGACAGCGCTCCGTGGCTCTGTAGAAACAGGTTAAGCCACGCTGTGCGTGTGTCTGTAGCTAATTTGGCCTCCTGTCTGTGTTCATTTCACAGGAACGTGCATCTGCAGCGCTAGGTTTGTGTCTTTCATACGCGTAGTGGTGCCACGTTGAACCAGACAGCCTGTGGGGTGCATGCATGGCTTTTGATAAAGCCCGAGCACAAACAACCCCTGTGTGTGCAGGGGCTTAGACGGGTGTGAAAATCCATCCTGGTCAGCGCGGGGCGGTTACTCACTGGCTCAGTGAGGTTTGCAGAACCCTCCCGCTGCACTGCACTGCCCTCACAGGCTGCAGAGGCTTTCCCCAGGATGGGGCACGGGAGGAGGAAACCTGCCTGCAGAGCTGACCGGCTGTTTCACAGTGAAGCTGAGTGGTTCTGTTTACCTTTCTGAAGCTCTTCCGTCCTATGACTTGACCCAGTCACAGTTTGAATTGGATTGTCCTTGGTGTCCACAGGTGTAAAGGGGAAAAGGTCACTTGTGCTGAGTGCTTTAGCCATTGTCCCTACTCTGTTGCTACAGTTCCTGCTCTTTAATCCCCCTGGCCTCAATCCTTCAGCTACAAATGCACATTAACTTAATTACCTTGAGTTCCCTCCCTGGTGTCCCGCAGCAGTGACTGTAGACCTGTGCACATTCCAGGGCTGGCTTTTGATTTGTCTTCGTTTTTTCATCTTCTTCAGGCTGATACTGATGACTCTCAAAGAAACACCCCAGTTTGAGTACCTGCTCTTATAATGTATCCTTCAGCAAAATGTTTGCACTCATGAGCTGGTCTTTTTCTTGACCATCAATAACATTTACACTGATAATTTAAGGGTGAGTGATACATTTGCCCTAGGCAATGTAACAAGTGTTTTTAAGGAGTTCAAGTGTTATTGAGGGTATCACTGCTGAATTTCAGAAAGCAAATTTATTGGGGGTCTAGGAAATGTAACAGAACCTTTTGTAACGACTGAATTTCTGTTAGTCTGTAAAGCACCAGGAATGAGGGGTGCTGGCAACTTCTTCTCACCGAGGGCTTGCATTGACTCACAGGGATTCTGTCGTCGCAGCTCAGGACTAACTGTCCTGTCAGTCCAGCTGAAGCTTTTGAGAATACTGAATCCAAGGGTGTTTTTCTTCCCTCTGGCTTTCAGGAAAAAAAAAGAAATTCACTGCACTTCACATCTTGAAAGTTAATCCTGTTAGAAATGTTTCTTCTAAAACGCTGGGGTGCTGGTGTGTGCAGCATTCCCCTGTGGGCCAGCTCTAGAAGGAAAGGAGGATTTCAGGGATTACTTGTTCTGTCTGTGTCGGTTACCTAGTGATACGGAAAAGGGGAGAAAAAGATGTAAAAACCACTATGAAACTCAGTATGGAAATCACTTTGGACTCGCTTTTCTTTCCAGGATAATGCAAAGTTTGTATCCCTCACAGTCTTTTAATATCTTCACTGATTTCTCAGTGACTGAGAGTGTCACATATCTACAATAATTTACAAAATAAAAATGTATTGTACATCAAATGCATTCTGTCAGGCTTCTCAACAGCTGTTCCCCTAAATTAGGTAACATACCATTGGTATTTCTTCATTTAAATTTGCAGATAAGCAGTTGTAGAAATGGTTGAGCATGTGTGTGCATGTAGACTGAAACCAGTTTTATATCATGAGCAGCTTCTGATTTCCTGTCATCATCCATGTAACTTGGCACACTTCTCAGAAGGCACCCATGAACAATGCAAAAATAATAGCTATCCTGATAGCCGTGCTTTCTGCCACACTTCTTCCTTTTCTTTTCTTAATTCTGTAATTACAGCTTCTGTAAATTATTTTTCTTATTGTCAGTTTTTGGTTTGCATCAGTGAGATCTTGATGGAAATGAAGAGGACGATGTACCAGTAGGTTGTGGGGGAGTGTGAAGCATTAGTTTCTTGCCAGTGAGCTGCTATAAATTTGCACATGCAGCCTCCTGAGGAATTACCTAATACATCTCCACTGTGTGTGGAGAGCAGTCAGAAGTTACAAAGTCCAGGCTGGGCTGTTCAGCGTAGCCACGTGGAATTCCCGCTGGCAGCCTGAGTGTCCCTGAAGTGCAGAAGGGTTCAGAGCACGGCTGTGGGCAGCACTGAGAACTGTCCTGGCTGAGGGCCGGGACGGCAGCGCTCAGCCCTGCCCATCCCTCGCCGGGTGCCTGTCCCCCTGCCCTGGCAGACCACTCGGCTCTGCTGAGCACTGACAGCCTGTGGAGAACAGGGATCAACTGTGAGGCAGCAGCACATCTAATCTTCTCTTTTTTAAACTGGTTATTTTAATTTAAATTACTCCTGTGCAAATGCGGTGATCTTTGAAATGACATTTCAAAGGGGTTTGTGTGAGGGAGTGAGTGGAATTGTAAAGTTACATTATGAATTTATTTTATTCATGGTGTTCTCAATGTTACCTTTGAATCACAGAAAGTGATTTTTGTTGGTGCTGAGAGTGTTCTAGACCTTATTCTTGGAGAAAAGGGTAATTTTCTTTTAATGTTAATTGTTCTTGAATTAGGTTTATTCTTCTGCAACAGGTTCCATTTCTGCAATAAGTATTTTAGGTGAGCTTCTAAACTCACAGGGATGTTACTGAAATCGATGGAAAATGTAATTTAAGCTTGGGGTTTTTTTCCAGCATCTTCTATAGACTAGGAATCAGTAAGTAGCACTGGGCTGTTGGCAACTGTGTGAAAATAAGGCTCCAGGGAATGGCTGTGCAGTCTTGTTCTCTGGGGTTCATTTGGTAGAATGTAGCTGGGTTTTGGTACCATTATCAGCTCCTGGGCTGCTTGTTCATTTTCACAAAATGTGTGAGAGATTCACAGTGAAAGAAAAGACAGATGAAGTTCCTGGGGTCCACACTGTGCTCTTAAAACCAAGCCAACTGCAAGAGCATGCTGGATAAGTTGTTTTGAGAGGTAGCACAGTTATATCCTCTAACTTACCCTCTGAAAATTAATTTACAAAACATTGCCTCTCTGTTGTTTTTTTCTGAGGCCTTTGACAGGAATCTTTGCTACTTGAACGTAGTAGCACTGAAAAGAGATAGTGCATCCTCTTTTTTTTAAAGTTTGCATAATAAATGTGTTGAACATCATAAGATGAAGAGCTTTTAATTTTGCAAGATTTAGTTGGCTGTCAAAGAGACATTGAAACAAGTGTTTTCCAGCCAAATTGCATCTGCTGAGGAGTGATGGATCTGAAGAGGCACTGCTCACCCTGCCTGTCTGCACGCTCCTCGTGGGCAGGGCGGGACAGGAAGAAGTTTAATGTTTTAATGTATAAAAACATTTAGGAGGAGAGCTGCGTTAAAATGTGGATTCAGAGGCACTGAATCCTGGAGAAGTCTGGTGGGATTTATTATGGCTGTTTTAAATGTGAAAAAAAAAAAAAAAGGAAAAAAGAGTTGTTTAAGCAATAGGTTTTGTGACTCAACAACTTTGTTGTATCAGGAATAATAAAGCTGCAAATTAACTGTTAGTTTTATAAATGCAATCATCCACGCTAACACAGTTATTCCTACTTACTTCTGGGATAACAGTGCTCAGCATGTGTGTTCAAAACACAAGTATAATTCTTCCAGTGTAAAGGACAGAGGCAGAAAGAACAATTTCATCCATTTTCAAAGGATGACATTTAAGAGGCTTTACGTCATTTAAAAATACACTTTTTTTTTCAATCTGCTGTTAAGCCCGAGTTGGATTTGAATGTTTTAAGATGCTGAAAAGAAAGGCTTCTTTTGCAGCTGTCTTTAACAACAAGAGAAAGATAATACTAATTTCTGTTTGTATCTTGAACATTTAGTGAGGAAGTTCAGAAAATTATTTTTGTGAATGCAAATTGGATACAAAACAGGCTAAAATATATTTTGTGGACTCTATGGAAATGATGCAATCCCAGAGAAAAATGGAAGCTCTGTGTGTAATCATCACAGGCACACAACAGCCAGCCTGTTAGATCCTGTCCCTGTAAGGAAAAGCCAAGTGAAAAATGAGAAAATAATAACGCCACTAATTGTAGGGTCGGAAGCTAAGACTGAAGTTGTTCATTAAGGAGCCAGAGATTGTGCAGACGTAAAAAGTATTTGTCTTTCTGATGAATGTGTTTGCAGTTAATGTGTTAAACCAGACCCAAGTTACACTGTTCTCTGAGGATCTGTGCAGTAGGGGGGATTGTTTGGTTTTGCAGCAGTACCTGGTGCCTGAACCCAGCTGGGACAGGGGCCACAGGGTGGTGGGGGCACTCTGAGAGATGCACTAAAATGTTCATCATTCCTAACCTGGCATTTGAAAGGATTACAGCAGTAAGTGGCTTAATGAAATGTTAATTTCACAATACCTCCTTATCCTGAGTTATATATTTAATTCAGAGAAAAATCATGTTGAATTAGCTTATGGCCAGAATCACCTGTCTTTTGGGGTGTGTGGGAGCGTAACTTGTGTGTTAGCACACACTCAATGGAATAAAAACACTCAGTTTGCTCACATGCCCATCTCCAACCACAATTAGTTAATTTATAACTGAAGATTTGCTTATTGTGGAATTATGCATGATACCATGATAGATTTTCAGGGCAAGGACCAGAGGATATATGCAAATCATAGTTATACTGGGTCCAATCTGCTTGGTTTTTGTCAACTACTCTTAGTCCTAAGATCCTCGTACAATTATTTCTGTCTTGGTGGTGCTTCTGTAGGTAACAGAAGCAATTATAATAGAGAGAGACTCAGCAAAAGACGGACAAAAAAGCGCTATATTTGGCTTCTCTTTAAAGGTTCTTATTGGCCCTAAATACTGCTGTGGCCGCTGTTAAATTTGAAAATATAATATACTAAGCCCATGAGTCAGTTTGCTTAAATCAGTGTGGCTTGTATCTAACTATGTATTGGCTGATAAAAGTGAATAAATCCAATTTTGCATCCCTCCTCAGTGGCTTGCTTGTGATGACCTGTCTCAGAAGGGAAGCTGTAATGTGATTAATATAATTGAAAAGCATAAATGCAGGAAGGAAATGCTCTTTCTTCAATATAGAATGGGTATTACTTGAACAGGTAAGGAAAGCTGCAGGAAAAGGGGAAACCAGAGTGGATTAATTAGAGATTTCTGAGATGTAGACCACAAAATCACAAACTGAGACAGAGTTTGAGGGTTGAGGCCTACATGGATCTGAATCAGAGCTAAAAGAGTTGTGTGGAATGCAGAGCAATTTGTGTGCGGAGCTCACCTGCCCGGAGCCTGCTAAGAGTTGTGTTTCAACAGAATGAGGAGAGAAATCTTAAAATGCCTTTAAATGGTGTTTAAGTATGCTAGTTAAGATTGTATACCCGTGCAATTAGGGAAAATAATTGTTACTGGCTGAAGGAAATCACTGCTCTGGTGTTTGGATTCACAAATACCTGGTCTCAGGAGCCTCCACTCTGTGTGGAAATGCCAGTATCGGATACTTTTGGGTATTGTTACCATTAGAAACCCGTACAAATTGAAGGCTGAACTAAACCAAAGAATTCACCCTCACAGCTTACCTGTGCTGGAATTCTCGTGAGCTGACTGGTCTGAAGTCCCAAGGTTCTTTTTGAGGGAAGATCAGGCTGCCTTGTCCTGTTTGTGAAGGTGGGAGAATTGTGTACTGGGAAACAGTTCTGGAAGGCGAATGTTCTGCCTGGGTTCTTCTGCTCTGCTCGGAGCAGCACCCAGATGTTTACAACAGAATGGTTTCATCACCGTGATTACTTTTTTCCAGCATTAGCTGTCATGTTTCACAAGTGTTTGTGTTCTGTCTCCGGTGCAGAATGGGCGCTGCAGACAACATCTACAAAGGCCGCAGCACCTTCATGGAGGAGCTGACAGACACTGCTGAGATAATCAGAAAAGCCACCTCGAGATCCCTGGTGATCCTGGACGAGCTGGGCAGGGGGACGAGCACACACGATGGCATTGCTATTGCCTATGCTACCCTTGAACATTTTATCAGAGAGGTAAGTGCCCCTGGCAGGCCGCGAGTGCTGCCACGCGGGGAGGCCGCGCTGGACGTGGCCTCGTAGGAAGGGAGCATGTCCACGCTCAGGGCAAAGGGATGTGCATAAAGGCCAGCAGCTCTGTGTGGCTGTGTTTAGAAAGCACATCAGGGCCAACCCTTGTTCTGTGTGTGCTGCAGGTGGAGGCCCTGACGCTGTTTGTCACCCACTACCCCTCGGTGTGTGAGCTGCAGCAGCTGTACCCCGACACGGTGGGCAATTACCACATGGCTTTCCTGGTCAACGAGGAGGAAACCGGGCAACAGCAAGGTGCAGTGTAACCTGAGTGAGGCTCAGGCACAGAGCCACCCTGGTGTGACAATCTGCACCTCACCTGGACGTGACACACCCACACTCGCTCCAGTCGCACATTTAGGGGGGTTGAGAACTGGACACGCATTTCCTTCACGTGTTTCGGGAGGATATCTGGGCTGGGGTAGCTGAAAGATTCGCCCATCCCAGCATCCAACCTGCCACAGCAGCCAAACACGATGGATTAGGGAGGAGGGATTAGGGATCAAACATATGGCAGCTCCTTCTCTGAAAGATCTCGCTGTCTGAAAACGTTTGCTATTTATGGGGCTTCACGAGCAAGATGTGTTTTGTATCTCCCATGGATTTAATTTCAACAGGGCTGCCTAATTTAACATCCTGTACTTTCAGTGTCTTCATCCTACTGTGTCGAGCAGCTTCAAAATTTAGCACTCTATGGAGTGAAAAAACACATCTGATTGTTTTGAAACTGTTTTGAAACATGATGGTCCCAGTTCTCGAATTATAAGAAGCATCATAAAGGCCCATTCACGGAATAATTGTAGAATTTTTTAATGTTTTTTTTTTAAATGACTTGCCATTGGTATTTGCCATTAATCTTTCCCCTAAATAATTCTTCATATTATATTATCTGCTTACGTTGTAAGCTAATCAGGACAGGGGACTTAGGTATTTGTCACATAGAGGAGGTTTTGACTTTGGTTTTATTTTTTTAGGATCTGAAGTGGAAGAGAATCCTGAATTTATCACTTTCCTTTATCAAATAACTAAAGGAGTGTCTGCAAGGAGTTATGGGCTAAATGTTGCCAAACTGGCAGATATTCCTGAAGAAATCTTGAGGAAAGCAGCTCACAAATCAAAGGAGTTGGAGACAATAGTGAACATGAAAAGGTCAGAACAACTGTGATTTTTTAAAAATTATTTCCTTCTATAATACCTACTCGTGTTCTCACCAGTGATAGTGTGAAAATACTAATGAATTTAATTTAGAAAGTATTTATTACTTACTTTGGAACTTGAAATTGTCTTTGCATACTGAAGTGTAGAAGGGAATGTGGATAATCTTCTTCCAGTTTAACTTGAAAATAAATATTTATAATATATTTTGATTGCCCCCACAAACACACAAAATTTTACTGAAAGCTCTGGGGATTTTAATATTTTTCTGATATCCAATTTTCATTCAGGGGTGTTTGCACCTTATATATTAGACTAGTTATGAAAACTCCTGTGTGTATCAAGTGGCATAATGGATTTGTAAACCCTGTAACATTTTGTGCACAGTTTAGATATTCATATCCGTTTTCACTGGGTTTTTTTCTGTTGCTGTTATTTTCCGTGGCAGTCCTATGAGCAAAATTCAAATAGCCCCTTAGGAACATAATGAACCAAGATCTTGGTCGTCTGATGGCTGTACCTAATCCTGACAGAACAGTTTTGTATGAGAACATTTTGACTACTAATTATTTATAGGTGCAAACTTTGAAACTCGACAGTGCTCAGCGCTTAATGACTTTTTTTTATCCCCTCTTAATAAAGCAAAATAAAAACATTTGAAGGTACATGACAGTTTATAGGAAAAATAATGTGGTAGCTTATACTAATTGGAAATACCAGTCCATAACTGGCAAAAGTAAAACAACAGATCTCGAGCAGTATCTTAACTCTGCTGTTACAGGCTGTGTAGGGTTCTAAAATCCAGAAAGAATTGTTCAGAAAGGTGAGAGTACGAGCTGGAAGGCCAGACTTACTGGATAATAAAATGTGAAATAATGTAATACATCCTTTCCATTTCAATTTGTTCTGTGGGAATTCTGGTGGCGTACCACTGGGACAGGTCCAGGAGAGTTCCAGCATGTCTTCGTGGCTACATGGGAGTTCCCTGCACCCAAAGCCCCTGCGCAGTGAGCAGTGTGGGGTGATGCAGTGGGAAGCCTGATTTAGGGTGCCCAGAGAGGGGCACAGTGAGGGTGACAGAGCAGAGGTAGTGATGGGGCTCTGTCCTGGCCCCTGAGCAGCCCTGGGACACGAAACCTGCCAGCTCTATTTGGGGTTTCCAGGCCAATTTGCTTGTGTTCTCACAGTGAAAAAGGGTGAATACTTCATCTGAGGCTGTGGTGAGTCCTTTATCCTCCACCACTAAACCTGGGAGCCCCAGGGGAGATGTGACAGCTCCAGGAGTGGCTCTGGTCTGTCTGGTGGCAGCAGGAGTTCCCAGCTCTGGGGAGTCCCGCTCAGACCTGCTGGCAGCACTGCCCTTGTGCTGTCACAATACCCATGGGCCAGATGCCTTGTCTTATTTTTTGAAATCACTTTCATATTATTTAAGAAAATGCACTGGGTAATTTCATCCAGTTTTGACATTACTGTTGTCAGGAATGTGTGTTAACCCATTTTAAACGTCTTGTAATTTGTCACAGCTCTTATAAATCAAAAAATGCTGAGGAGAAAATAGGAAGGATGTGTGCACTCATTTATATTGAAAATGCCTTTTCTTTTTATGATTCTACAAATACAAATTTGTGGGAGCGGAATGATGAAAATGAAACAGGGCTGACTACAATGCTGTTTATTTCCTTTAACAATTTGTTATTTCCATTTTTTATAGCATTTTGTCAGTGCTGCTGGTGCTGTAAGTTAGTTATGAAATTAATTTGTTGGGTGACCTAGAGCAGGAACACGTATCTTAGAAAATATTAACTGGTTGTTTGAAGATCACATAACATTTTGAGCTGTGCTATTTTGGACTGTGTATAAAATTTTGCAGATGACTGTAGGACTTTCAGGGTTTGATGTGCTTCACTTAAAAATGTGTCTGTATTTTGATTAGGTTTTTTTTTTCTCCCACAGGAAAAAAATCAAGTCCTTTGCTGAAGCATGGAAGATTAGTGATTCTCAGGAACTACAGAAATGGAAAAATATGTCTGAACCTGAAGATGAAAGAAAGGACAGTTTTTAATCCTCAAATCATGGTTAAAGATGGGAGATACTGGAGGTGCAAAATGCATGTCTGGAGACTAATGGACTTTATCAAAGTGTAGTTCCAGGTGCACTCAGTTGACTTTTTTGCTTTCTGAGAGATCACAGATGCTGCATCATATGTAATTTTTTCTCTCCACTCCCTTCCTTTTCACCCTCTTCCTTAATTGCAAAATATCTATGGGGATTGGATCTAATTTGTTTAAAAACCATGAAAAATTTATTGATAAATTATTAGGTAAATATTTTATAAATAAAATAATGTGTTTCACCTTTATTGTACTTCAATTTCTAAAGAAATATTTGTGTGTGTTGGGAAAAAGTAGCTGAGTCTCAGCTCTGCTGTGCAGCCAGCAACTGCTAGGAATGGATACTATAAAGGGACTTTTTCCCTTGTTCCAAGAGTAATGCATTAAAAAGTCACTGGTTTTTTAGAGCACCCTTTCTTCCTAATCTTTTCCTTGTCTGGCACAGTCTGGAGAAAGACTTAGTGCCAAAAATAATGTTGGGGTATTGTAGGGTGAGTGAAAGGGGCAATTCAGAGCGTGCAGCTGGCATCCCCAGTGCTCTGTCAAATGCAAACTGAAGCTGAAAAACTCAGAAGCGCTTAATTTTTAAATTTGCGGTTACCAAGGCCAAGTTTCATATGGGAATATGATATCCAGATTGGTTTTCCCTACAAATAACCAGACTAAATACATTGCTGTGAAAAGGGACAACGATGCTGCTGTGCCCAAACCTCAGCAAATAGTCTGAAGGATGACAAAAATAAGGCAGTGGTGTCGTGGGTTTGGATGCCCGGCAGGCCTGAGGAGCCCTCACCGAGCAGGGAGGCCTGAGGGGGGCCGTGGCCCCGGCGAGGCCGTGCTGGAGCAGGCTCCTGGCAGGGACGAGCCCCGGAGCAGCGCTGGTGGCGGGGTTTGTCCCCCAGGCACGGACCCCGTGCCAGGGACCCGGCTGGAGCAGCCTCTCCCTGAGGGACTGCAGGGCTGGGGGTCATTTCTTACCTGTCATAACCAGCTGCTAACCTCGAGCAGTTCTCTCCAGGCTCCTCAGGAGGCAGGACATCAGTGGAACAAGCAGTTTGTCTGCCGCTCCAGCGGCAGGGATCAGCGGGAGCTTTTCCTCCCGGGCCCTGCCGGGCACGGGCCTACCCTGCAGGAGCTGAGGAGCAGAATTAATCTTCCCAGGTGTGTGTGTGTCTCAGCCAGGCCTCGTGGGGCAGGGTGGATGCAGTGCCGTGTTACTAAGGTGCTGTGCATCTGAGAACCTCTGACCACTGTCATCAAAGAGAATAAATGAGCCATTGCTAAACTCCTGTGCGTGCTCGGTGTGCTTTTAGTCCTCACCCTCGCGGGAGCATTCGGCCTGCGCTCTGACAAGGGAGAAAGTAAAGACGTGGGTGCAGTGAAAGAAATGGGGAGCTGCAGTTACGCCTGGGGAAGTGGATTTGGTGTTGCTGGGCTGCTCGTGCTGTGGAGAACAGCCACAGCAGGCTTTCGTGTCTGTGGGCACACTGGAGACAGGAGAAGGTGAGCCCTGCTCTGTCAGCAGGGGAGCTTATCTGGCTGTCCCCATGAGGTGTCTTGTGGACGTGCAGATAATTACTGAAGGCACTCCTTCATTCGCTGCTGGTTTAATTCCCAGTGAATGGGAAAAAGGCTGTGACGATGGGAGGGTGCTCTGCGAGGAGATGCAAACTGCTCCTGGTGAGTTTGCTGCTGGTTTTAGGGCACATTTGTCCTGAGGCCACCAGGGACAGGGCAGCTGTGTCTGGGGCTTTTTCTGCTGCCAGGGCTCACCTGGGAGCAGCTGTGGAGCCCGGCAGACCCTCCTCAGCCTTGGGACAGTGAGTGGGGTATAAACAAACAAAAACTTATCAAACCAGGGAAAAGCCTTAATTTTATAAGAGGTTTTTGTCTTCATTCCTTCTGCTGTGGTTAAGTTGGGGTTTCTCTATCTGTCACAGCAGGAGTCCTTCTGAGGGAGAGATGAGAAGCTGCTCTTGTCTTTTTTGTTAATTGTTCTTCTGTTGTCTTTTCAGTTCCAGCACACTAGTCTTCATCCAAAAAAGACTTTGAAGCACAGCTTTGGTAGTGGGATCATCTTGGAGATGTGCCCTGTTTTTAAATCAGAGTAATAAAGGTTTGCCTGTGTGCTGAGTCAACAGGTCTGATCCTCTGGGGTTAAAGAGTGGGCTGTGCTTAGATGGTGCCTGGTCACAGCGGGAATTCATCCTAGTCCTGGGATGCCTCCATGAAGGAATGTTTAAATCTCATTTTCCAAATATTAAGGTTTTTGGAAACCTGCGCAGGGTTTGGCCTCTGCTGGCAGCCCTTTCTGACGTGGTGGAAGGGTGCTGTGAGCAGCGCAGCTCTGTGCTGAGCACGCAGGGACAGCCTGCCTGTGAGACTGCACTTCATGGCTTTCACCCGTCCTTAAAGGCAGTGCTTATCACTTCCCTGAGCTGTGCTGCTGTCCTCTCCCCCCTGCTCTCAGCAGAAACATTTTAACGCCTTGGTGCAGCTTCTCTTGAAGGTGTTGCCCTCAGACCTCCCAGCCACAGGTGAGCAGCCAGACCTGGCAGAGCACTGGGCTGAGGAGAGGGAGGGAGAGGCTGGGTGCAGTCACTCCCCGTTGTGTTTGGTTCTATTAACGAGTTATTACAGAATGTGCAAAGCAAAACGCGTTACCCGGAGCCATTGCCTCCACTGCTGCCAGACAGCCTCTTTCACTGGGATTCCCCAGGGGATTTTCCCTTGTGTTGCATAGTTTTCCGGAGGTGTTTGCAGAAGGGACATGAGTTTGCTAACACAAAAGTTTACAAGGTAGTAAAAATGAATATAGGGATCACTGAAATGTCAGCGGAGTCAGGTGGAACAAAAAGCACGTTCCCTGCAATGAAATTAAGGTTTGTTATTGATAGGTATCAGGAAGTAAATTATCCCAATACTGCTACTCCATGGAAAATTGCTGCTACTTTAATTAAATTATTTTAGTCGAACTATTGTAGCAGTTCTGATACAAATTCATGTTTTGTAGGGAAATAAAGGTTTGGTGGATTGTGTTGCGCTGAGAGAAGCGGGACTTCCTTAATTACATTGTAGATTTTTTCCCCCGCCTAGACTTAGGGACAAGTGGAAAGCAAAGGATATTTTCCTAACTTCTTAAAAATCTTTAGCAGTTTCTGAAACAATCACCTTGATTTGTGAGATGCAAGTCCTTGCAGGCCAGGCTGTTCACTGTGAGGTATTTGTCTGAAACTGGACTGGTTTAGCCATAAGTGACCTGTAGAGAGAGACTTAAGACATTTATAGTTTTCAGATATTTATGTTTTTCCACACTTGCAAGGAATCTGTAATTTTTTTATTGCCCTCCTTCCAGATGTTTCTCCGAGAGTTACGTAAAGCTGTTTTTTCAGGTGTTATAAAATAAGGTTGTTTTTATTTAAAATACTGGTAGCTGCCCCTAGTAACAATAATGAGAAATACTTCTGAGTTAATAGAATTTTTAACCTTTTATTTTTCTTTTTTAAGCAGTTCCTATGACTTTGCAATACGCTGTAGGAAAA
Organism: Rhagologus leucostigma; assembly: GCA_013397725.1. Lineage (NCBI taxonomy): Eukaryota > Metazoa > Chordata > Aves > Passeriformes > Rhagologus > Rhagologus leucostigma. The sequence continues at coordinate 370,686 of VZTD01001442.1, read as the reverse complement.
AGGATGATTCTTGAGAAAGAAGGGCTTGGAAAACACAACACACAGCACATTTCAAATGCATAATCAGCAATAAGGAAGTAGAAATCAGTCTTGGGTTTTCTGAATCACAATAATCCCAATATCTAGGGTGAATTAAAACTCAAGAGTGTGCCGTGAAGATTACTAGATATAATTATCTCACTCTTATGTAACACTAAATAAAACTTTCAGTCAAGTACTGAGCTTTCCCCCCTGCCTACATACTGAAACAGTCCTCTCTGCATTTTGCTCTCTGCACAAGGCTTTAGGAATCGAGTCTTGGGGCGCTCAGAGCGTTCGCTGCCTGGTGTGAGCACACATCGGCGGTTCTGTCCAGGGAGCAGGGCTGCCCTCGGGCCCGGGTTTTTTCCGCTGCGATTCCCAGGGCTGGGACAGGGCAGGGTGAGGTCCCCGCTCCCCGGGGCTGACCCACCACGGGCACAAAGCCACAGGTGGGCACAGGGGCAAATGTGTGTTCTGCAGTGGCGAGGCTGCACCGGGATGGGAGAGCCCCCCGCGCTCCCCGCTGGGAAAACGGGAGCCCCCGAGGGGCAGGAACAGGAGTGGGGTGCAGCTGAGGAGAAGGGCTTCAGACGGCGTTTCTGTCCCGGCTTGAGGCAGCCTACCCACAAAGTGCCTCGCCAGGCAGCGATGCAGCTTGTAAGGTGGATTTCTTTCCCGAACTGATCTCGATGTAATTACGTAATAATAATGCGAGGGACAGAACACCAAGGTGCCCTGAGCCTTCCCAAGAACATTCCCAGTGCTGAGGCTGCCCCGCTGCGGGCAGGACAGTGTCCCTGGGGCCACCCTGCTCCCCGCAGCTGCCGTCTGGGTTTGTGTTCTCCTCGCTTGTGTTTTATGCACGCCCCGAGTCCGCCTCATCTCACTGAAGGATTTCTGCATAAAGTGAAATGCTGGCTCTATTTGCAGTACTTTGCCCAAGCAAAGGCTCTATTAATGCAATTAAGTAGCTATGTTAAATGAGCTGATATTCTAGGCAAGTTCCTATTCTTGATAGCTCCCACATAGGAAAAGAAAACTTTGCTAATCCCTTAATTAAATTGCAAACTAAATCTGTGTAAGCCTTTTGACACATTTTTTTGAGAAGCAATTAAGGCTTAGAAGGGATCTGTGGCTGATGATACCTTTCGTCTGTCCCACGAGCCATCAGCCTGAGAAGCTGCAGCTTTCCTTCCCCCTTTTCCCCAGCAGTAAGACAAAAATCTTCACCTGATTTCTTTAGGATGTACCTTTCCTTCCCTTTTTAACTGTTACAACAGGTTTTGTTTTCTGTTCTTCATATCCCCTGGTTTGTGCTACAACCCTCTCATCTACAATTGACTTTTTCTTCCTCCTGATAAACAAGGAGGCTGGTCAACAGGAAATAATTTTTTTAAAAAATGCCCTAGATCTCTAATTTAAAGGATTTCAATTGAAAATTTATTTAAATAAAAATTTAACTACATTGAACTCTCCTCTATACAGCAGCCCCTTGCAGCTAAGGGGAATCCACCTCCTCCAGCGGAGGCTCCAGCAGTGCTCTGGGTTTTTTATTCCCAGCACTTCGTGTGGAGGTGTTCCGGGACATCCCTGGTGGTGCAGCGTGTTCTGCATCCTCTCCCCTGCCCGGGGTGGGCGCAGCCCCGTCCCTGGCTCGCAGCAGGAGCAGGGGGATGACCCCACTCACACCACGAACAGGGGTGGGCCGCAGGGACCCCTCCCCTGTGCCCTTTCCCAGGGCGAGTGACTTCACCCCGATCGTGCCACATCCTCAACCCTAAAAGCTGAATCTTCAGTGTCCCTTAAAAATGTTCCCGGGGACTTCAGCAAGGGTTGGTTTAGGCTCTGGGTTAGAAATCTTTCTGTTATTTCGCTTGTGTTTCACCAAGTCTCAGCTGACATCGTCTGTACAACTGTTTTTAACTTTTTGTGTTTTTCACTTTTAATGGTTTCTGTCTTCCATGTTTTTGAAATGTAGGTAAGAGGACAACAGGGAGAAGCATTTTGACTCTTCCCCACCTTTGCACAGGAATCCTTCAATGGTCTGCTGATCACCACGGTATTGGAATAAAGGAATACCTGACATTTTCAAATCTCAATCTCTCTTGGTCTCTCAGGCTTAGGTCCCCAAAGTTTTGAGACAAGTTCACAGCAAGTGTCCCAGTGCTGTGTGCGAGTTTCCCTGAGCTCAACAGATCTCTGTGGTCACCATCAAGGATTCAAAACTTTCCTTTTTCTCTCCTGTGCCATTTTCTTTCTGTATCACTGAGGGCTGCCCTGCCAGAGCTGGGCACAGCATTTGCGCTGGGTTTGCAAGCGAGGAAATGGAGCTCCTTGCAGGACCCGAGGCCATACAGCCCTTCCTTTGCTGGCAGCACGAGGCACGAGTGTCAGAACAGTTCAGAATGTTGCCAACAGGGAGTGCAGATTAATTATTTGCAAGAACAAATCCTGGTCCTGCACCAGTGCCAAAGTGGTCTTGTCACACACAGGTTATGAGCTAAACAGTGTGTGCCTTGAGGTTTACAAGGTACTGGAAACAAAGTTATGGACAGAACTGCACTGAAAAGTGCACTTTTCGTTGCCTGACCCTGTTCTTCTTTCACGATGCGAGGGCTGTACATGGTGCACACACCTTTTGAGTGTCCCAGCACAAGCCCTTGACTTCAGCTCCGCTCCTCACACTTACGAACAAATTCACGCTTGGGTAGTCAGACCTCCTCAGTGATTTGGAATTTACAGCTCTGTAAGACTGGAAGTGATTCTCCACAAGGGAATGGTATTCTAAATGAACCGACGGTGGAATCACGTTTATGAACCATAAAACATTTTCAGCTGGTACCACCCCAAAGCCATGAAACCTGGATTTGGCGTTGCCCCCTTGAGACGGAGCTCCTTGCAGCCGGGGCTGGGGGCTTCAGCCCTTCAGCGCTGTGACCCTGTCCCCACGCGGGGCTGCCGTGGGTGACGGCCCTGGCGCCGTGTCCCTGCCCTGCAGAGGTGCCACGAGCCAGCCCTGCTTGGTGGCCTGTTGTCCTGGGTTGCAGTGTGTTCTATTCCCATCCTCATGAGCTGTTGAAACCAGGTGTAGCAATGTTCCCGGCCTCCTCCCTCCGGACTATCTCCTGTTCATGGGCCCATCAGTGCCTTGCCCTGTGACTCACCACCCCATTGTGAGATGCTCCGCCCAGGGGGAAGGAGCCACGCATTCCCACCTGGATATAGTCTGGGGTTTGGAACAGCACAGGCAGCCTTTTCCACTGGATTCCCAGGGGAAGACCAGACCCTTCTACAGAATCACTGCTTCAATAGAACCATCACTCCAGGAGGACTGCAGCCACTGTTTAATTGGACTGCTACCAACCCCCTGACCGTCAGGGGGTCAGGTTGTACTCTCACTCTGTCAGTGGGTTGTTTGTTTGAACTATTGCATTTATTTTGTTTTTTCATATTAAATTGTATTTCTGACTTGGAGTCTCTCCCTAGTTTGCTTTCAAACTAACCAGCACACCTGTGCACAGGGCAGGGGTGGGTCACAGCCCCCAGCGCTCCCCTGCACCTCCCGCTCCCGGGCCTCGAGCGCTTCCTGACCACGGCAGGCCCTTGGGGAGCTGCTCCTGAGCAGCGTGGGAGGAAGCCTGGTGGAGGCAGAGAACCCCGGTGAGCCCCACAGAGCTGCTGGGGAGGGCTCTGAGCCCCCTGCTCTGTGGGGCCGCGGTCTGGGACCCCCAGCACCTCACCCCCTGAGCAGCCACAGGGATGGGGCTGTGGCGACAGTGCTTGGGGACAGGGCCAGGGGCTGGGGGACGGCTCTGCTCTGCCCGTGGTGCGTGGGCTGATGGCAGAAATCCTCCCCTGAGGCACAGCCGTGGTGTGAGGTAACAGAGGTTTGTGTAGGTCAGGGGTGTGTTGTTCACACACATCCACAGCTGGGCATGGCCTGGAAGCCAGGCTCACACCTGCCAGGAGCGATTATTTTGAACAGATATTGTTCCAGCTGAGTTAGATCCTTTCTGTAGGCAGCCATTTAAAAATTCCTGTTGCGATGGATCCCTGGAAATGTTCCAGGCCGGGCTGGATGGGGCTTGGAGCACCCTGGGATAGTGGGAGGTGTCCCTGCCCATGGCGGGGGGTGAAAGAGGATGGGCTTTAAGGTCCCTTCAGCCCAGACCGTTCTGGGACTGATTGTCAGCCTCCTTTGGGGAGAGGCAGCTAGCAGCAGCCCGGATGTTTTAACTTCCAGCGCCTGATTGTACCTGAGCCTTACCCAAGAGTAATTTACCAACAGCAAACCTCACTGAGAGACAGCTTGTCTACTTTGATTCTTACCAAGGCTTTTCTTTCCCTTCCCCACATTCACCAGGAATTCATATTGTGCTGTAAACAAAACATAGCTCAAGGATTTTTCTAAAAGTTTTTTTTTATTGTGAATGGAACGCCATCTGATGCTATGTGCAAAGGGAAAGCTTTCAAGAGGGCAGTTTATTACAGCCTTTGTGGAAAATACAAAACTAACATATCCAGCCCTCAGCTGAGGGTTGTTTACGTGCTGCAGCAGTTAACTGTTGGCAGAAACCTTCACCTCACACACAAATAGGAGGCAACAGTCTGTCAGTCATGTCCTTTAAGAGCAGACACTGGATAGCATCGGCATCAATTTCATCTTTGTGCAGTCTTGTCAAGGTAAATCTCCCCGAGGTGCACAGAATGAGTATTTCAGCATTCCTGTAAGCAGCAGCGTTGCCCACTGCTCCCAGCCCCGAGCTGGAGTTTGCCTCCTGAAATCCAGATTCTGCCCTGGGGATGGCTCTTGGCTGCTCATTCATCTCAGCCTCCTCTCCAGAGAGCCAGAGCAGCTCTGATCCAGGGGGCAGGGCAGGGCTGGTCGGTGTTCGGGCTCTGGGGAGGACAGAGGCAGCTCCTGCAGCACGTGCTGTGCCTCCAGAGGGGTCAGCCAGCACCACCAGCTGAGAACCAGCCTGCAGAAAAGCTCATCACACAGAACAGTTATTGCCTGGCTCATTTTTCCACATCACTTCTCGTACACTGAATGATAAAAAACAGGACAAAATTCCTATGCCAAAGCACAAGTTTTAGGCCAAGAAGGCCCTCTGGACACAGAGCAGGACACGGAAGAAGAAAATGTCCGAACGTGCCCCTTGGTCCTTGGTGTCTGCTCTTGGACTCAGAACATCCCAGAGTGGTTTGGGTTGGAGCGACCTTAAAGCCACCCAGTGCCACCCCTGCCACGGCAGGGACACCTTCCACTGTCCCAGGCTGCTCCAAGCCCCAGTGTCCAGCCTGGCCTTGGGCACTGCCAGGGATCCAGGGGCAGCCACAGCTGCTCTGGGCCCCCTGTGCCAGGGCCTGCCCACCCTCACAGGGGAGGAATTTATTCCCAATATCCCATCTAACCCTGCCCTCTGGCAGTGGGAAGCCATTCCCTGTGTCCTGGCACTCCAGGCCCTTGTCCAAAGTCCCTCTCCAGCTCTCCTGGAGCCCCTTTGGGCACTGGAAGGGGCTCTCAGGTGTCCCTGGAACTTCTCCAGGCCGAACAATTCCTCTCTCAGCCTCTTTCCTGTGTTTAAGTTCCCTTCTCCACAGTAAATTCTTGCCTCAGCCAGTCCAGGAGCACAGAGCACACAGTTGGACAGCCCAGATACCCAACAGATGCCTCCAAAGGGTTGTTCTGCCCCCAAAACCTGTCACAGGTGGGATCATGATTTGTGGCATGTTAGCAGAATCTTCAGGTCTTACCCCCTGCCTTGAGGTCCTGTCTTTTCTCTCTTTTTTTGAATTTATTTCTGGTGGGTTCTGAGGATTGTGACAGTCAGAGGCACTCGGGTTGTGCTGAGCCATGGCTGGCACAGGGAACTCCCAAATCCTTCCTTCTTTGCTGCTGGACCGGGATCCTCCCCTGGCGCAGGGGTTCTGACAAGAGTCCGTACTGTGCAGCAAGTAATTTTTGTGCTGGTAGCAATGTGTGAAGACGCACAAAGGGATGTGGAGGAAAACCTGGAGGGAGTGAGGCTTGAAACCAGCTGCATCCCGAGGACGTGAGGTGGGACAGGTTCATCTCTCTTCCTGCTGAAGCCTCTCCCCTGGTGTGACCGGGAGCGTTGCCCACCAGCACAGCCCTGGTGCCACCCGGCCCCTGGGACACCTGCTGTGGGTTACTGACCTGCAGAGCGAGTCACGATTTGTCACCAGCCCACCCCAGAGCTCCCAGTGAGTGCCGTGCTACCAGCGCCTCTGGAGAGCTCCTGGCAAGGCCAGCTCCTGCCCTGGGAGGGGATCGGGGCGTTCCCGAGTGCTGCAGGGGGACACAGGGACTGCTGAGTGCTGCCTGAAGGGCCCAGCTGACAGCCAGGGCTGCTGCACCGCTCTGCTGCCGCGGAGAAGTTGATGATGAACTCCTTGTCTCATTGCTTTACATGAGGAAAAAGGTGCTGTTGCTTACACACAGGACAAGGGATAGTTCGTTTGGTTTCTAATTTGCATAATTAGATGTATCATTTTTTTTCCCTTAGCAATCTTGAGAGCTTGTTATTCGTGCTGTTACAGGTATGAATGAGATAAAGCCTGTCTCTGCTCCCACGCCTTAAAAACTCACCATTTTTTGCATTTTGGGGGATGAGGTCACTTCTCTGGGTTCATGGAGTGGTCAGGGCAGAAAGCAGCTTCTCAAGGCTTTAATAGTAATTTTAATATTTAACTTCAATATTAATGGCATCACTTCTCATCTCCCCACCTCTCAGTCCTGGGTTGTGGAAAGTGCAAACCAGGAAAGAGCTCATGGAGAGGAAACGGCTCCAGGCCATGCCAGCTGCAGGCCAGGAACCAGCAACACCTGCCCAGGCTCGGGGAACAGGCTCAGCTGGAATCAGCCCCTGAGGTTAAAAACCCGGGCCGATGCCCGTGGCTCCTTCCCAAACAACGAGGCTGAGGATCCCGGAGTCCCAGAACGGTTTGGGCTGGAAGGATCGAGGCTCAGCTCATTCCAACCCTGCCACGGGCAGGGACAGCTCCCACAGGGAGAGCAGGAGTCAGGGGTGCTTCTGGGGAATTCTCTGCTGTTGGGTGATTTTTACCAGCTTGTGAGTGGATGCTTTTGTAGGAGAGAGAGAAATGGATTCAAGGCAGTGGTCTGGATTGTGATTTTTGAAAAGCACACTTCTCTTCCTGCGGAGCTGTATTTGTGGCTCAAAAGCACAGATAAAACCAGTAATAAGGGAAACACACAGTGAGGAATGCAGAGGAGGGCTGGAAGCTGGGCAAAGGTAGGTGGGATTAAGGTCAGTTTAAATAGTCTGCAGCACTCATGGAGGGAAATTCCTGTAGCAACTGAAAGATGAAAATAAATTTTCAGAAGACAGTGCAAGTTCTCTTGCAAGAATATATGTTGACTTTTTTTTTTTTTTTACTTTTCTGGATTTTTACTTCTGCACAGCTTTATTTCTCAGATTTTCAGACAGCAAAACTACATTTTCCCAGTTAACAAATCAGCTTGTTTGACTTGCTCAGAGGATTCACTGACTGACCATTTCAACAAAAGACACAAAGATTCATTATGAAGGGCAGAAATGAAAAAAATAATCTTGTTTCTCCTGGTTTCAAAGCAGAATCTTTTACTGAGCCATGGCGGGGTGTGTGTGTGTGTGCTACTTCACAGAAAATAAAGGGATATTAACTTTTCAGCATATGGAGGCTACAGCCTCCTATAACTCAGCTGAGGTTGTTAAGAACTGAAACCAACCAATGCAATTCCATCTCAAGGGTTTCAAGATGAGTTTTTAATGCATTCTGCAAACAGAATCATGTTGATTTCTTTCAGAAACAATGAAAAAAATCCATCTACTGTTGCTAATACAATCACAGTATGTCTCACTACAGTTACGGGCTGCAAATTGTATTTATTTTTCAAAAAACAAATTATATTATGTCAAGCTGCTGGAGTGAACAATGGTTATTGTTGGGAAATAGGTTCAGATAAGTTGTACAAGCTACACTTCCTCCCTTAGAGTTTCCCAAATTGAAATTGCAGGTTGTGGCCTGGGGACAGAGTGTACCCTGAGCTCTGGAGGCGCTGGGAGCTCAGTGCTGGCAGGTTTCCTCGGGGTCCCCGAGGTGTGACAGTGCCCTCGGCGCAGCCAGCCCAGCAGTGTCCCCTGCTCGCCCCTGCCCGTCCTGCAGGGAGCTGTCACAGCCCTCAGTGATGCTGCCCAGTCTGCCCAGGAGCAGTCACGGCCTGGGCTGCACGAACCCATCCCCTCTGCCCCTCCTGCAGCTCAGAGCATCGCAGAGAGGGGCTGTGCCCACCAGACCCCACAGAGGCCCCCTGCGCTGGCTCCAGCCCCGTTGGGACTCTGGTCCTTGTTTGTGGGTGCTCCTCAGCACAGGAACAGCTGGAAATGGTGCAAACCCCTCCTGGTCTGGCTGCTTTGGCTCAGAGCACAAACACAAACCGGCCCCTCGTGGTTCCCCTGGGGGCAGCGACCCTCGGCCAGGCAGCAGCTCTAGACCTGCAAACCTCTTCTCTGCCCTTAATGCCCTGCAACTCCCCACCCAAATAATTAGCTCAGCAGCCCAAGCCTTTTTTAACGTCATGAATACAGCACATCGGTAATTAGGTTCTCCTTTCTCCCCGTCTGGCTAAGCCAGCACAGCAGTAGTGACAGAGAGCGGAGTTTTGGGTGAAACACGATTTCCACGAGCATCTCCCATGGAAAGGTGTCACAGGGCCGGCTGGAGGGACACGGCTGCAGGAGGAGCCCGGTCACAAGGGACTGCTCAGTTTTCTACATCGGTTACTCAGAACTTGCTGATGTGTTTAGGGAATTCCCCACAAGGAATGAGGAAGAGGAGCTGTTGGAGAGTGTGGCTGCTTCTCCCTGCTTCCTCTTCCCCTGGACTTTCCAGCTGGCAGGAGTGTCAGGAGTGTCCCTGCCCCGCTGCTGGGCTGCAAGGAGCAGACAGACGCGTCCCTCCAGGTCCCTGAACTCGTGGTTTGGGGTCATTTCACATCCCCGCCCTGTGTCCATCTCCCCTCTGCTGTCAGAAACGTGTTGGAGAGAAGAAGGCACAAGCCATTCTGGCATCGTCCTCCAACTCTTCAGTGCCCGAGGTCCCTTTCCTTATTCCTTTTCCCTTCTCAGGTAGGTAACTAGATGAACAAAAGTCAGTTTAATGCTTTCTTCTTTCTTTCTTCTGTTTACCAAATTGTATGTAGGATGCAGTAGCCGTTGTCCCATACTTCCAGGAAGGCATTTTAATCAGTTAATAAATAAATACGGTTCCTGAAGTAAGATTCATTATCTAAAACACCTATAAACTGATTTTTCTTGCTGTTCAAAGTCACCTTTAGTATTATTGGCAAAAGAAGGTCGTATATAAACAGCCTCTCACTCAGACTGTGATTTCACTATTCCTACATGACAAATAAGCACTAAAATGGTGTTACAGAAATGCTGATTTCCTCCTGGAAAAGAGGAGTCTAAGGTATGTCTTGTGAGCTGGATTCACTAAGGTTTGTAAAACTGATATTTGGCAGTGATGTTCCGTTGCACCAAATGATTTAGGTTGGAAGGGACCTTAAAGGCCAACTATTTCCAGCCTCCTGGTGTGGGCAGGGATCCCACACTGGAGCTGAGATTTTGGGAGGTTTTGTTCTAATTTTAAAGTGCCAGCAACAGCTTATCCTGTCATCTGGTTCAAGTGGCAGTTTGCAGGATAAAGACCCAGAGCTCCTCATCAGCTGAACTTGAGTGAAGCGGTCCGTGCTGCTGTGGGAAAGGGGGAAGAAGTGCTGGAAGCTGGAGTGGATCCCACCAGCTCCACCAGCCCCGCGTTGGGCAGGAGCGGCACCACAGCAGGGACACCAGGACGGGGACGAGGTGCCAGAGCTGCCTTGGAGACAAGGGCCGAGGGAACGCTGCAGAGTGGCTGAAGCTGGAGGGAGGAAGACACAGGAAAGTTCTCCTGAATGGCGAAAGGCAGCGGCAAACAGGGAGCAGCCAGGTCTGCACGGCCCCTGGGCTGTGGAGGGGCTGAGGAAAGAAAACCCCAGGTGTGTGTTACGGGAAAACTGCTTAAGGTAAGGAGAGCTGATCACTCGGAGAGATGGTGTGGAGCACCTGGGAGGAAAATCCAAAGCCTTGGAGACCCCTGAACCTGCAGAGATGAGGCTGCTGCTGCCTTTGCTAAGCCTGCCCCGGGAAGGAGGGGATGAGCTCCTCCACTCGTTCCACGCTCGTTTGTAGTTAGTTTGAGATTTTACACAGACAGGACTGGATGATACAGGACTGCAGCATGTACAGTATTCCTGGGTTTTAGCCACTCTGTGATTTCAGGAGCCAGGGAAGATTGCTGTCCTGCAAAACCCTTCCTCAAAAGCTCGAGGGTGCGAGTGACATTTTTTCTCTTGTTTGGTCACAACAGAAAAGCCCATTTGGAACTGCTTAGGGACAAAAGGATCAGAGGGTGTTGGTGCCTGTAGGACACGAATACGTTGTTGTGTGTTCTCTGTGTCTCTACCTAAATGATAAAACTGCTGCCTGAACCTACCTGGGTGTTTCCAACATGAGCTTCACCCCAGAGCCGGAATTTGAAGCAGAGATGCTGAGGTGTCTGGTTTTGCTCACAGATTTGGTGCTTCGAGGACAAGAGGAGCACTGAGAACTCGGTGTGTGGCCAAGTTTGCGCACGTTCTGTGGCCGTGTGCCCAAGTGCCACCACGCCCTGCCCCATTCCTCTGGGGGGACGGGGAGCTGCTGCCCGTACGTGACAGGCGTTGCTGCATTGTGACACCGCAGCTACACTGCCGTAATTATTTTTTCCTAAGTGGTTTTTATTTTGAGTGTATGACTGTTTTTTCCACGAGCTGTGTTTGGCCTAAGCTTCCAATATAATTGATGATAATGAAAAACGTGTTTGGGGAATAAACTGTTGTTTGTAATGCAAATAGATTCATATTTCTGCTCTTACTTTTTTTTTTTTAATCTGGGTAGATGAGCACTGCAGGAAATCTGTGTGTAGATGTACTTTTGTTAGATTAATTAAGAGGATTAGCTGAGAAAAGAGTGTTTTATCAGTAGCAGAATTAACAAGCACTTTGAGATTTTATTTTCCTGATTGTTTTTCTTTATGAAGTGTCTTGCTCCATCTGGGCAGAAAGCAGCAGAGAGAATGGCAACAGTGAATATTACTAAGAAATCCAAACGAAACCAGCATCATTTTGTTCCAGCCTTATCTACCAAACTTCTCTACCCAACTCCTTTTCTTGACTGCTCCTCAGTTGCGCTAGTACTTCTAATTTTAACAGCTATTCTGATGCATATATGTTAATAGACTTATATAATTCATAGGGTACATCCCAGTTAGGCTGACAAGGTACAGCTCAGAGCTCAGTTCAAGTTGGAGCAATAATAATCCAAGAAAGCAGAGCATAAAAATGGTGCAGAGAGAAATGAAATCAGAACAATAGTTTTTATATAAATTATATATATTTCATCTATATTTTGTACCTGTTTTTATGTAATAACTCAGTTTTAGTCATATCTGATGGCTCTAATTTTAGGCAATTAAGATCTTTTAACTGTTACGAAGAAAGGACAAAGTGCACAGAACAACGAAACCTTTAAAAAACACCAAAACCAGTAAAACCTTTGTGTCTAACTACCTGTATGTTATGTGACAAACCCAGATGTGAGTCAATCACTTATCACAGGTATAAAGTATTCTTGCAGCCATAGATGAACCCGCAACATGATAAAAGTAGTCCAGCTGTGAGAGGTGCCTAGAGCTCTTGCACATATGTAGGTAGAATTAATCACACTGGATTCATCTCAAACCAGCAGGAAAATGTTTGGGATGTTTTGCTTTTAGGAATGCCTTTTCTGAGTGCAGAAGTGCTGTCACTATCCTGGGGGGCTGGCACAGGGACAAGGAGATGCCAAATGCACAGGCAGAAGCCTGTTCACACCTGCAGGATTCCCCAGGGGCTGTTTGGATGTTTCTCCCCATTTTCAGAGCCGTGGGCCAGAGGAAGATGCTGTGTGTGTTCCCACGCTCACCAGACAGCAAGTAACCAAATGGAGATAAATTACCAGTCATTCCAGTGGAAATTTCCTAAGTCAGAGCAGGATTTGTCCTACTTGCTGTCTTTTACTGACTGTGAACCAGTGACTTGAGGGCACAAAGCTCTGTATCCCGTGGCTAACTCCACGTGCCATTCGCTTACCTCACTCAGAGCATTTAAAAAGCTTTCCTGAAAACAGAAACCCTTTATGTGGCTCTTGGGGGGACTGTGAGGAATAACCCTGGAGTCTCCCTCCCGTCTTGCACAGACCCCAACCTCCATCTGCTGCTCCGGTTTCCCCCCGAGACACTCAGAACAAGCCTCTGACCAAAAGCATTTCAGCACCTTTGTGTCTGCCCAGAACGGCCCTGCACTGCAGCCCTCTCCTTCCCCGTCCCTGGATCAGTGGCTGTCAGCCTGCATCACAGGGCAGGAACACAGAGACACAAGGACAAACCCTCCGGAAGGGAAACCATCCCCGCCGTGGGATGGACAGGCTTAATCATTCACAGTAATTGCATCAGTAAGTGATAAGCACTGCAGAGTCCAAAAACGCCCCTTAACTCCAAAGGAACATGTAAAAGAGAAATGGATAGATGAACAATTCATGAGGATAACTATCGTCTGTATTAAGGAAATGTATAAAATACACAGATATAAGAGGTTGTCTATCAGATGTTGCTGAGGATGATTTCTAGGGATACAGGGTAAACTTCGCCAGAGTGAGAGCACTTTAAATACCATGGAGAACTATCTAAGATGTATTCTCCATCAGAATGGGGAAAATTGTTGAAGAATACGATTTGCCTCATCCATTTCTTCCCCAGAGTACTGGAGACCTCTTTTTAGAGGTTTCTGAACATCCTTGCTTTCCCTGTACTGCGAGCTCCCATGCCTATAGGATGTGTTACTTCTGGATATTTTTTACTTTTCTTGGAGAATACTCTAAGGCATTATCTAACTAGCCTTTCTTAGTATCTGACAGCTATGCAATAGCTGTATCTGATCTGTGTACCTACACGTGTCAGAAATTCAGGATTATTTCCCCAAAGCCACTGAACACCATAGCAAGAAATAGAAACAGTACAGATCATGAGGAGAAATATTTTCATGTTGCCTTTTTCTTTGGTGGAAAAAAGCATGCCTCAAAAAGGAATAATCTCACTCAAAATCCTTGAATATTGACAATCTAACTTTCCTACTGATATAATTAAATAGGATGTGAAATTACAATAAATACACTTTTCAGCTACCCTTGCACCAACCAGCGCCCCTTAAAAGAAGGGTTGTGCTAACATTTGAAACAATATAACTGACCCAAGAATAAAAAACAAACGTAATAATAAAGGGGTGAACACAAATTTCATTTTTTTTACATGGTAACATTATTTTAATTTTACATTCTTACTATGCATTCAAGAGGAACTTACTTGTGAAATAAACTCTAATTCTGCATTAAAAGGACCAAGTGTACTTTGATATGGACTCAGGCCTTTGCTCATTTTAGCATGTAACAGTAGTGGCTTTGTGACAAGTAAAATAAATGTTTCCTTTTGTATTCTGTTTAAAAAATATATCTGCATAAATTTGAAGTGCAATTAATATACTTCTCCCCTGGAAAGCATTCTACTATTAATGATGAAGTTACAAATTTTACTTGAGTTGTTAATATTATTGCAGATGGATATTGTTGATTTTAATTTTTTAAAATTATGTTTCTCTAAGATATTTTTTCACTTTTTTTCCTCTTCTTTTTTTTTTTTCCCCCCCACAGAAAATCACAACCCACACCTCCCAAGCAGTTACGAAGCTTTTCAGCTGAGAATGTGAACAACATAAATATGGACGAGGAAGAATGTACATTATCAACAGTGGGTCAGCAATTGCACACATCCTGCCATGCACTCCCCACCTGCCCAGAAATCCCCAAAATAAACAGGGACTGATGTTAAGCTAAATTTCTTTGCTCTTGTATAACAAGATGTTGCCTGGTGTATCTTTGCTTGCATGTGAGGGGTGATAACATTGGCTCCAATCACTGTTGTCAGGGCTGCTCTGCCTACAGCCTTTTAAGATTATTTTTTCCTGCTGTTACACACATTTTCTCCAGGCGTTTGTACAGTCCCAGCTGCATCTGAACAGATTCATTACAATGATTTTCAGTATATTGCATCTGTATCGAAAAGAAATGCAGTGTTCCCCTATGAAGGCATTGTCTCAGAATTTTCACACCATCCTGAGGGGATGTGGCTGCCCTGCAGTGTTTGATTTCTGGTACGAGAGAGATCAGTGGATCCCATTTGTCATAAACCCCGTTTTTCTGGTCTGTGGGTCTGCCGGCCCTCAAAGTCGGGTGCAGTGAGAAGCTGCTCAGCTGCATTACACATTAAATGTCTCTTTCAAGGTTTCTATGGGGAATGCAACTTGTAGATTATCAAACCTGTTTCTATTGAATTATGTACCCCTGTGGCAGATTATTTGCAGACTTCATGCCAGATGGAGAGAATTCTCTGTATCAGCATCAGGCCTTGTAAACATCACCATTTCTTCCCAGGGTTACTTACTTATTCCAGATGGCACCCGCTGTGCTCTCTGTATCTTTCTTCCAATCTGTGGGGCTTACTTTTTCCCAAGAAATGAGAGTGCTTTAATATTTTACACATTTTTCCTATTTCTATGCCAATATGTGAGAGTATCTTGACAGAATAAGCAAAGAGTGATTTGCATTTATACTCTGTTCACATGGAATAAGAAAAAAAAGAAAGGAAATTTTATCCCACTATGTCTTTTTAATTCTAAACTCATTTTCCCAGTTACGCAGGGCTTTCTGAAACTGAGAGCAATCACAGCCCAGTGTCTGCTGATCCCTTTGCTTTCAGGAGCTCAGCCATCACACTGCCTCTCCCGACTCTCATTCGGAGAACATTATGAAATCTGTGTTAGGACACGCCAATGCCTCTGGAACACTGAGAGCACTGCTTTGAGATATCTCCCAAGAATGTCGAGACAGTTTCATGCTTTAGCAATTTGTGAGCTGTAGGACAATACCCTTCTTAAGGATACCACACTAATCACAGGCTCTGTGAAATTCTCATTACAGAGCTCCCAGAGCAGGGGAAAAAGGAATAATCTCTACTAACTTTAAAAGTCAGGGGTCAGCTCTGACAGTCATATTTCCAACAAGTGTGTGTCTCAATATGAAGATTTTAGTCACGTGAAGAAAGTTTTAAAGCATTGTTGTCACTATATTTTGCATTTAGTGCTTAGTGCATTTTAGTGCTTTAGTGCATTTAATGCTTGTCGCATCTGTATTAAATAAAATAGTCCTGGAGCTTTTAATTAACATGTCTGGTCAACAAGCTGAATCCTGGCTCTCCCATTTTAATCCCAGCTGGCAAACCTTTGCTGAAAAGGAACCAGCTGAAAACAGGCTTAAGGAGAAAAGCTGCTGTCTTTTCTTCCCCATGTGATTTCAGCGCTGATCTGGACTATCAGCGTTTCCACATTTGAAATGCCACTTTCTTTCCCGGCATCACCCTCGATCTAATCCTTTCACTTGATGTGCTGTGTTGGACTGACCCTAGGCGACCCTCCTCTTTCTCTCCCATTCACTGCCCACCAACCTCCTCAATCTGCCCGTGTGTTGGCCTCTTCTCTTGCTGCGCCAGAGTCCTGCTCTCACCCCCAGCGTCTCAGTGGGTGTTTTCCAGCTCTTTCTGACCTGCTGGTCCAGCTATATCAAGCACCCAGGACTCTCATGCCATCGCTCCTGACTTTGTTTTCTCCACGATTCCCTGCCCATCTTGCCCCAGTTCCTCCCTGCTCTGCCCTCGTTCTGCCTCCTGCAACCCCCAGCCACTCCCAGCCTTTGCTCACTCACGCTGCTTCCCTCTGCTCTTTATCCACCGTGCTCTCATTACCATCACTCTGCCAGCCAGGCTCAATTCTCCCTCAGCTCACTTGCCTTTGCCTCCCACCTAACTAGTGGTATTTCTCCAGTTTAATTGAGTCCCTTGATTCCAGCTTTTCTCTTTTTTTTCCCTTCTGCTTTTGATTTTCTCCAGCCTGACTGTGAGACACCTTCTGCCATGCATTTCTTTTTCTCCTTTCTTTTCAACAGTCCTTTGTATCTTCTCATGCTGTCCTTGACCACATGCAAGAACTCACCAATGACCTCTGCAGACACACCAAACCTATTCTTTCGAAAGTTCCTCTATAACCTTATTTAGCTATTCTTCTCCCAAAATACCAGCAGCAAATATGCCAGCTGTGTCCTGGGGATGCTGCCTGTCACAAAGGGCAGCACGTAGTCCCTGTACTTCTTTCTTGGCCCTGGGGATCTGATCTTGTGCTTAGTAGCCCAAGTAGCTCCTGGCTTGGATGGTTTTCCTGTGGTTTTGCAACATTTTGCACTAAGATGTTAAGGCACGATCATAAAAAATGATGATGATGATGACGATGACAATGATGATGATGATATCCTCACCTGCGTAACAGGTAAATGATTTGCAGTTGCCTGCCTTCTGCTAGAACTCCCACTGAGTATCGGCAGGAGATTCCTGAAGGAGGAATCTCATGGACACCTGTCACCACCTCTCTCACCCCGCTAAGGACTGTGTGCAGCCACGAGTAAATCCATGAGGAATGAATTACCATTGTGGTATACACAGTGACTTAAAATTGATTTAACAGGACAGTTACCCCCAAAAATGTCTCCCTAGAACAGGAATAGTAAATCTCAAATTATGTCATCAGCTGTATTAAACCCAAAGTTGTTTGCAAGATCTTCAGGACTTACTATGGTAGTGATGTATAGTATGTATTTCAAAATTTTCCTGCTTTATCAGATAACTAAATCTTAGCTGAATATTACAAATACTTTTCAAGTAGCCAAGTTATACTCTGTGCCTTGAACAGTAAGCAATTAGATCAGCAAAAGTATGTGAGTAAAATTACAGAGAAGATACTAGTTCAGTTCTGCTTCTCAAACAATCTGTAAGAGGAGACATAGAGGTACATTCTTAGTGAAACCAGTTTTTTTCCCCATAAGTTATTTTAGCAGCTCTTCACCAGCTGTACTAAATTGTTTTGTATTTCATACAATACCTTGATATGAAAATACAAATAATGATTTAGCGACAAATGACCATGTAGAAACATAGAGCACGTATATACAAACCCAGACATAAAAACAGTAGCGTAACAACTTTTCTTCCATTGCTTTAATCACTTTTTATTACCATTCCATTAACAGTATTTTTTCCAAAGTGTTTTTTAGAATAGAGGCCCAAATTTTACATGATTTCTAAACTAGATTTTCCTGTCACCCAGAGGACTGACAACTTGCTGTGCTGTCCCCCAAACTCCCAGGGTCACTTCTGGGTATCGGATTCAGCAATTCCACTGTTGTGGAAGGCAACACTATGTATTTCCCTGTTTATGACATCTTTGAACACCTTGCACTGGACTAGTTCCCAAAGGAAATTTCAGGTTAAATGTAGGCTAATTGGGTCAAACTATCTCTGCTGATACAGGACCATAACTTTCCACTGTAGTTCTACAGCAAGGTCCTCAGGGCCTACCATGGCAACACTTGGGAATACGTTTTTATAAATGAATCCTCTGGAATTAAAATACAATAAAATTAAGATTAGGATATAAAATAAAGTAAAACAGTGTGCTTATCTGTATGTTCTTTTCCTCAGAGCCCTATGGAATAAATTATATCCACAGATTCCTTTACATCTGTTTGCACATATAACTCGATCGTGTTCATACATATGAATTCGGCCTAGAATTCCTTTTTTAAAAAGCGCAAACAACCCCTTCTTTAACGTTGATAATGAAGAATTTTTAAAAATAATCCCATATAGATACATAGATACATTTAGACATATTAGATAGTGTATACATTCATATATACGTGGTAGATATTTAAAGCAAGAAAAAGTAGGTTGTCCTCGTATAAGAATGATCAAGTAATAAAGATAATATCATTGAGAGAACTAAATCATACTTGAACAACAAAGGACAAACTGATGGTTCCACAAACAGCATTCCCTGTAGTGAACAGGAATATTAGACTCCCTTTGGTTCCTATAGATTGCTGTGCAATGACATATTCAACATTTTCAGCTTGGGAAAAATGCCTGCATGTCTAGGAGAAAATGATGCAGTCAAAGAAAGCTCTCTCTTTCTTTTTTTATAGACAAAATTTAACTCCTGTCATGTATTTTTTCAGTGTGTCTCAGGTGACCTGATGGAGTAGATGATGTGTGACCATTTGTGATTTATGCAAAAGCTTTATTAAAGTACAAGTTACGTAAGCTGGGACAAAAGCCTGCAACTTTATCTTGGCATTCTTGCTATAGGATTTCGTTGTGATGTACGACGTGCTTGTTTTGGAAAGCTCCAGCTATTCACTGAGTGTCAAATGTCTGAAGGCTCTTCTGAGTGGCAGTTTGCTTCTCTCCTTGGTTTGGCTGCCTTGCCATTTGCTTCCATCAAGGGACACGATATTCCATGGAATTTTACACATGGAATTGATGCAGTGACTCAGCCCTGGCTGAGGTGAGCCCAGGCAAGGAGGCATCAACAGGGGCAGGTGGGGCCCCAGTGCCTGGGATGGATGAACATGGGTCCTTTCACACAATACAGGCACCCAGGTGGTGTCCAAGCCCTGTCCAAAGCCTGGACTTCCCTGGCCGTGATGTGCTAAGCTCATATTTCACTATGTGAAGACACAAGGCAAACTAAGCCAGTTCCAGCAGGATTTGTGTATCTGTTTGTTTTTTCTATTACAAAATTGTCTGTTGACGAGATGAGAGCCTTGCAACTCTGCATGGGTCCGTAGTTCCTGCAAATAATACTCAAACCCACAGCTGTTGTCACAAATCACACAGGAAATATTTTCTACCTCATTCTCTGCATTATACAGCAATACTGAATATCGTAACTTCCACATTTTTATTATTTTTCTTTTTTACTCATCAGATGCACTGAAGAAAAAGAGAGGGAAAGCTACATATGCAAAATGCGTTTTCAAATGAAAGAATTCCAAGACTTTTCCTGAAAGGACCTTAGGAGGAAGTTTAAGTTGCTAAATTAAAGGTGCAGTGTGCTCTAGTTGGTAGAAATTTCCATATTGCTATGTTTTATGTAAAACGATTCTTGATGCCAGCTCCCTCGCCAAAGTTTATTTGCTATAGTCAAGGTGTGCAGGTACCACTGCGCCGAGTGCAGGAACCAGACCGCAGCTGCTGCCATCCTTTACTACCCCGGTGTGAAAACACACCCGCCTAACTCCCCGGCGATTTTCTTTTCGGCATGTGCGAGCCGCCCTCTCCTGTGGCGGTCCCCGCCCGCGGTGCCTCGTGCTGCAGCCGCCAGTTGGGATCTATAAATGGTCCCATTTGCGGCAGGCGAGCCCCGGCACACGGCAGAGCCCCCCCGCAGCCCGTGCCGGGGTGGTCTCTGCGCAAAGCGCGGTGCCCAAGCACATGCGGGGTTGAGGTTCCCCGGGGTGAGACCTGAGATGCTCCCCCGCGCCTTTATCAGCGTGAATACCGGGTGAAAAGTGACGGGTTTCTGGTATTTCGCTTGTGTTTCTCTGCTGCCTTTTGCTTTAATTTTTTCGCCACAGCTCGAGAGCGAAGTTACCGGCTCCGGCGCCGTGCTCGCCCGGCCCTGCCGCTTTCCAAGATTTTCGCTCGAAGAATGGAAAAGGCGGAAACCATCGAGAAACCACGGGGCAGCCCCAAATCCCCCCGCGGCTCCCGACCCGGCCCGGCCGAGCGCTGCGCTGCCCGTGGGATTCTCCGCCCGACCCCCGCTCCGCACCCGCTCCCCGCCTGCATGCGCCCCCGGAGGGATGGAGGGATGGCGGAGAGGAGGGATGCGGGGATGGGGGGAAGGGTGGAGGGGGGCAGGGACCCGGGCGCTGCGGCGGCGGCGACTTTGCTCTTTAAATCGCTCTCCAAAGCGGATTTACGGNACACTCGGGCGGGGCGCGGGGCCGGGGCCGCCCCGTCGGTGCGTGCCGGAGCCCATGAATTGCTCCGTGAGCGCCCGGCGAGGCTGCGCCGCGGCCGCGGGCTCCGGGCACGATGCAGAAGAGCGTGCGGTACAACGAGGGGCACGCCCTGTACCTGGCGCTGCTGGCCCGCAAGGAGGGCACCAAGCGCGGCTACCTCAGCAAGAAGACGGCGGAGACCAACCGCTGGCACGAGAAGTGGTTCGCCCTCTACCAAAACGTCCTCTTCTACTTCGAGGGCGAGCAGAGCGCCCGCCCCGCCGGCATGTACATGCTGGAGGGCTGCAACTGCGAGCGGGTGCCCGCTCCCAAGGGATGCGCCGCGGGCAGCGTCAAGGATGCCGCGCTGGACAAGCAGGTACCGCCCCGGCGGCCGCCCCGCGCCCCGGGGGTGGAGGGGAGGCGGGGAGGGACAGCCGGGCGCTCGGGCCGCCCCCTCGCTTCCCCCGGCGGTGCCACCCCCGGGTCCGGCCCCGCCAGGAGTTCGTGTGACTCCCGGGGCGCGGGCAAGAGCAGCAGCTACTCACGAAGTGGCGAAGCTGGTGGTTTTGGTGTCCTCACTGATGCCTCTTCGTTCCTCCCTGACTCTTCTCTTTTCCCCCCCAGTGACAGTACGCCGAATTTCAGTGAGGTGCCCGGAGAGTAGCACCTCACAAAACAGGTGTTTAGTCATCTTGATGCCAAGACTTCTGCTGTGCAGCTACACGCTTCTCAGCAAACTCAGCTCATAGAGGGTGTGAGGGGCCAGCGTCCCAAAGCAGCACAGGGACACTCTGAGGAGTCACTAAGCCCTTCCCTGTGGCGCTGCCGCCTCTCCCAGCGATGCTCTGCGGGGAAAGCAGGCTTTCAGTTCCCACTTGGAATGCGTGTGACAGCCGGGCAGGTGGCTGGGCGGCCGGGGTGAGCCCGTGCCCTGATTTGCAGCCTGCGACATCCCACGGGAGTGGGAAGGTTCCTTGCCAGGCAGGTGTTGTGAGGCCGATCGTGCTTGAGATAGAAATGGTGGCACAATGCCCAAGCCAGGTCTTGCCTGGCTATCGTGGGGCAAGGATCGCTGAAGGCTTTGGTGGGATTCCTTCCCCAGAGGGGTGACCATTCACAGCGCGTGCACTGCCAAATTCCTGCCTGCCTCCCCTGCCCCTCGGCGGCCCCAGCTGATCCTCCCCAAAGCTGATCTGCTTGACATGCATGTGTCAAACCAGCGAGTGGTTAAATACTCTTGTGTATTACATAACCGGGAAGAAAAGGACGCTGTAGTTGTTCGGCGTGGATAGAGATCGGGTATCTTAACCACACACCTCCTGTTGCCTCATGTGAATTCTTCATCTTACTTGCTGCCTGTTTGAAATTTGTTTGAACCTGGTCCTGGCGTGCCCTGGTGCCTTTCTCCCTCAGCAGGAGAAGCCAAGCAGGTGTTGGACTGGTTTGGGGAAGTTTGGGTGGCTGTAGTGAGCATGGTTTCGAGCTGTCTGCAGGTGTTTCCTCACGGTTGTGAGAAAGTGACACAGACCAAAGCCATGTTCTGAAACCCGGCACATCTCTGAGCTTTTCTGAAGTGGTAACTTTGCAAGGAGAGCTGAGAACCTTGTCTTATATTTGTGCTTTTTTCCCCACCTAGAAATAATCCTGGTGATCTCAGGGACCCTCCGGATGTTACATGGTTAAGCGAGTGAACTTTGGGGAGCTGGGATGGTTGTAGTTGTGTAGTTATGTCATATTCAGCCTTCAATTCTTGCTTATTGCTTTGAGGCATGTTTCTATAGCGTTATAAATGGAGTACTGGAGGATCCCCAGATGAAATTAAACATGGATGTTGCCCTGCCTGCTTTACACTGGCTTACTACACTTGTTTATCAGTGATGGTATTAAACTACAGCTTGACTAAGAGAACTGCGTGAAAACAAATCTTTTCCATATCTGTTCGCTGGGAGCCTTAAGTTGTGCTTTTATAGTGATGAATGAGTTATTCTTAATTACATCTAGTAATAATTACAGGGCAGGAAGCTGAGCTTTTATTGCTTCAAACATCAACTATATTGGTGTTTTCAAGAATAGCAGACTGCTATTAAAGAGGCAGAAGAATGCTTCATTTTTTTTTCATGGGATGCTAGTTTGAATTTTCAAGGCAGATCATCAGGAAATATCTTTTTCTGTTCACCTTTTGCTTGATCCAGAGCTTTATTCAAAGCTTTTGAGTGTTAGTAGCTTTTACAGATGTTTACTCATTGAAATGCACCATTGTTGTATATACATATAGACACAAATCTTTGCTAAGGTGTGCAGGAAATTCCCTCAGTGACTAAAACTGATCCATCACAAGACAAAAAGAGAAAGATTTGAAAATTAGGCAGTCTTTTTCATTTAGAAAATGTGCACATATTCTTAAACGTGTAAAGTAATAAACCATGACTCTTCAGTTTATTAACAGAGGCAGGCAAACTTACGTTAATCAGATGATAATGAAAAGCCAGTATTGCACATGCTAACATTCTATATGTGCTATAGAATTACACAAATGAGGGAGAGAAAGAAGAATTAATCACACGAGAGAGCTTCATCAGCATACTTTGAGTGGATATTTGAAAAAGCAGTGCTTTTTCTCCAAGTTAGGTAATAAAGATTATGGAAAATGCTTGTAGGACAAATAGATTTTGTTTTACTCAGCTTGCAGATCCTTTCAGTGTTGATTTTCAGTTGTCTGGGGATTGATTGTCAGGTCATGTGCCAGGTAAAAGCCTGTAAGTTGTCAGAGCTCAGTGGGACGAGTATTGGGCTGTGCTGTCCTACACAGGACATGGAATTTTGGCCAACAGGTGTGTCCAGGTTTGGGTGTCCATCTCCCAGCAATCCCAGGTGCCGGATAGCGACACCTTCCACCACTTCTGGTGCTGCTAGGCCCTTCCAGCAGCCCATCATGAAGGGACATTAAAGTGTTACAGGAACCACCATTCTGTGGAAGATGCCAAATGCCTTCATAAGATTTGCTCTAATCCTGCAGCATTAAGAGCTTGAAAAACAATTGCAATGGCAGAATGTGCTTATTTTGTCTTTTCCATTAATATATTAGTATTTTTTTTTCCTTCAGAAGGATATTTGCTTCAAAGAAAATTCTGCTAAAAGTACAGAACCTTTCTTAATAATGACTGCATCAAGTGTGAATCAACTGATATTCTGGAAATGTGTGATCAAATTGAGTATGCTGCATATACTAAATGATCTGCTGAGGTAATTTTTGTTTTTAAAGGAAAGTGTTTTGATCTCCCTCACATTTTAGAGGGGTTTTCATAAACACCAAACAGGTGTTGCTGTACACTCTGACTTCATATTTCAGACAAGGAAGAAAACATAGATTTATTGAACGAATAACAGTGTGGAAGAAACTGTTTCAAAACAGCAAATTAGGACATGTAAATACTACACGCAGAAAGCTGCTGATTTTAGTTAAACTGCTTCTTCCCATGGGAATTGAGGGTTGTAAACAAGTGCAGCTCCCAACAAGTCCTTTGCTGTGGCACTGAGAGACTTGATGAGAATAAGTTTCAGCTTTTCTTTCAAAAACTCTGGAAAGAGAATGGCTTTGTATCAGTGAGGGGTTAGTCTCTTTCCAAAGTAAAGCAAAATGCCCCAAATCACGCTTTCTGCAGTGCTTCACAGAAGGCTGTCACTTGTTATCCAGCAAGTTCACAAATACTTTTTTAATACAATTTTTTTTAATACTGGAAACAAGTGATTAAAGGACTGTAAATATTAACATTATTATTATTGTCTGCATTGGGAGGAGGCCTGTATGTTTAGTTTCTTTCATAACCGTGCATTGAATACATGGAAATGTTCTGATACTGTTATTAATAACTGTCTTAGAGTATTTAAGGTTGTAAATGTTACATGATTGGAGCATAGATATTCTTTGTATCTTGCCTGCAATAATCTTCCTCCCACTTAGCAAAATTAAATGCAGTATTAAGTCCATGTCCCCACAGATTAACAGAATCCAATCATTTGAATTTTTTCTGCCTACTGTAGCTCTGATTTTGTAGAGGACACGGTGATTTTGTGGTGTTTGGAACCTCTCTTTTTACATACATGCCTTGGCACATGCCACCAATAGCTTTTGCTGTGCCTCTCAGCTAGTTCAATGTGTGTTTAACCTAGCAACAGCACTCAAGGGGTATTTTTTTAACGAAGATGTAATTAATTAAAAGTTATTCACTTTTTTTTGGGCAACCTTCATGCGTTGCTCAGCATCCTGTGCCTGTTTACTGTTGTAAATGGCTTAGGAGTGGTGGGGTTTTTTGGCACCTTCAGGATAAGTATTGTCCATAAATCTTACTGCTTGCATGTGGGAAGGTAACTCCCTGTGATGTTCCAGTGAAAAGTACGCCAGAGATCACCATGTTTTTGAAATTTTCAGGAGCAATAAAAAAGAATAGATGAGTTTCTCTTCTCAGCATCTGACAAGGAAAAAAAAGATGTGTTGTGTTTCTGTTTCCTCCAAACTTTATTTTTTAATGGACTACCTTCAGCAGGAGTCTATTAAAAACAGATGGCTGTTAGTGCTCTGGGGGTTAATGTTTTTGTAAGATCTTCTCATGGTAGAGTCTGTAAATGGTTCTCGTGTGAAGACAACTTTGGGGTAACCTGCTCTTGTGTTCACTTTTCCAGGTTATCCCTGTCCCCGCACTGCCCCTCAGTCACTGTCGTGGGACAACACAGTTTGTGGGCACATTCACCAAATACATTCACACTGTTCTGGTTTATCTTTAAGGGGTAACAGAAAATAAGTCACTGGCCCTGTGGCTCTGGCAAGCTGCAGCCAAGAGGTTGCCTCTTTCTCTTTGTGAAGAAATGAAAAGAGAATTTACATTGTCCCCTGTGACCTGAGGCAACAGGTGGGAAATAAATACAAAAATTAATAAAACCCCCAAATAAACAAACTAAAAAAAAAAATCCCCACAACAGCAAACAAACAAGCAAAAAACCCCCTGTGATTTTCCAGGGGCTGAACTTTGCTCTTTGCTAAATGTTTTGTGTTTGCTTAGTAGTGAGCATATTTTGTGAATAAAGAGAAAAACAGGAAAGTCTCACAGCCATATTTATTGTGGTTTTGACAAAATTTAGGCATTTCCTCCTAACTCTCGAAAATGTATGTTTCTTCTGTCATGTTACCAAATGGGCTGTTTGCAGCTGTGCAAATGTGGGGAACCTACACAGTTGATAATCGAGTTACAGGTGGGTGTAGTTTATTTTTGACATGCCTTCCTCCTGAAAGGTTGGTTAAATCCACACAGACGTAACTTGGAGAGTATTGATGACATTTAATAGCTTATTATTAAACCTTTGGCAACCTTAATCCACATCAAATGACTTCGGTCAGGAAGCCGAGCCTGATCCATTGTTTTCTGTTCCTGGCTGTTGGTCACCCCTGAGCGTAAAAGGCAACAAGAGACCCTGCTTGAACGTCTGAGAGACTAATTGAAAGGACATTGGAACTGAGTAATAAGACCAGATTTTTGTGAGACACACTTTTATTGAATAGAAACCATGGAGTGAAATCCTCAGCATTTCCCTGCAAGGTATTGTAAGATCTTGAAATATTACAATGTGCTCTAACAGAAGTGCATAATCTGTAATTAAGTTATTGGATGATAATTAGATCCCAAGGCAAATGACATTTGGCAGGGCTTATTTGTGGAGTTGCTGGGAAATGCTTTTAGCTAACAGGTGAAATGTCAGCAGCGACTGAGTGACTGGAAGCACAGGTTAGACCTTACTTGGAAATGCAAAATCCCAGAGTATAAAGACCAAAAATGTCACACAATCACTTACCATGTGAGAATAATATATCCCACAGTCCCAACCTTAAATGCCAGGCCAGGGATGTGCAAGGTGACCAGAACCTCCTTATTGCAGTGCACCTCATGTTGGTGATGAGAACACTCAAAATAAATTTCAAATAAAACACTGTAACAATTTAACATGACTTTCATTCTTCCACCTGTCTTATAGCCGGTGCTACTGCTCATTTCATTTCGTCTCCTTTATCGAGGGAGGTGCATCGATTTGGCTTAATCTATTTGGTTCCTCAGATGTAACAGGAGATCTGTAGAAAGCAAATTCTGAGCACAAAAATAGCAACTCCGTCCCTAATTTACTGAATAACTGTACTTAATTTATTTTAATTTGCCTTGATTTACCTTTTTAAATTGACCTTTTTTATTTTTTTCGTTGTTTTTTAGCATGCTGGTAACCAGCTGGACGTGGTTCAGTGCTGGGTCAGCTGCTGGACTCAGTGATCCTGGAGGTGTTTTGCGGCCTAGGCGATTCTGTGATCCCGTGATTCCAACCATTCCATGGTTTATGGATTCCAGTGCTTGGGGTGGTGCAGAGGGTGGGTCCCTTCAGGACCCTGTGGCCTAGTGGCCCTCCGGCCACTTTGGGTGTGCCCCTGGGTCCAGGAGGAGCCCCTCAGTGTGGCGGATCCCCTCAGAGGGGCAGATCCCCCTTAGAGCAGCAGATCCCCCTTAGAGCAGCAGATCTCCCTCAGGGCGGTGGGTCCCCTCAGAGCAGCGGATCCCCTTTCAGAGCGGCAGATCCCCCTTAGAGCAGCAGATCCCCCTTAGAGCAGCAGATCCCCCTCAGGGCGGTGGGTCCCCTCAGAGCAGCAGATCCCCTTTCAGAGCGGCAGATCCCCCTTAGAGCAGCAGATCCCCCTCAGAGCAGCGGATCCCCTTCAGAGCGGTGGATCCCCTTCAGAGCAGCAGATCCCCTTTCAGAGCGGCAGATCCCCCTTAGAGCAGCAGATCCCCTTTCAGAGCAGCAGATCCCCTTCAGAGCAGCAGATCCCCTTCAGAGCGGCAGATCCCCCTCAGAGCAGCGGATCCTCTCAGAGGCTGTGGCGGTGGTCAGGCCCGAAGTGCCGATCCCGCAGCTCTCGTGGCCTCCTGAGCAGATGTGGCTGCCAGGAAGCTCACAGCCCTGGCCACCCTGAGGCTGCACAAACCCCTTTCCAGCCCGAATATCCCAGGTGCTCTCTGTGTTTTAGGTGGTGGTGGGCTGTTGGGATCCAGGTGCCGTCCCGTGGAGGAGGTGGGTAGGGTTCATCAGGGTCGAGAGCAGTGCTGGAGTTGTTGGGGCCGTGGGTCAGCAGCTCAGGAACACACTGCCTGTCCCCATCCCTGGAGGAACATGAGGTTTTAGGGAGTACGTCTTCCCAGTTCTTACTGTGTACCAGCCATTACTGATGCCGAGGACTGATCCAGGGATGGGTTTTTTTAACACTGTGCCTCTGCACTAAATGTGTAGGAACATATGCTTGCAATTGAGCTTCCAATGTTTCTTTTTCTTTTTTTTTTCTGACTTACCAATCCCATAAGGTTTTCTGTTTGAGCTAGAGAATCAGTATTTATAGAAGCAGAGGCTTCCCCAAGTCAGTCCAGCCATTTCAGTATCTTTTGGTGTTTGCCATGAGCTCAGAACCAACTGAGTTTTTTTAGGAAGTGTTTATAAACTGCCAGTTCTGAACTGAGCTATATTATCATTTTTAATTTTACTTCTGGAAGTGTTTTTTTTTTTGTAGTAGATCTGATCAGCTCCACTACATCCTACCCAAAAAAAAAAAAAAAAAAACGGGTTGTGTTTGAAGAGGTAAATGCTGTAACTATTGAAAAAAATCTGGAGTTATATTCTCTCCTTTTTTCTCATTATGCTGTGGAACTATGACTTTTGTCCAGTTTTTGCCTTCTGAGATTTTTGGCTGTGATATAATGGCTGAGTAATAGAAATTATCTGATTAATTATTCTGCAGACTTGAACTCGTGTGATTCAAGTGCTTGAATTACTGCAAGATTTCCGTTGCACTGCAATGTGCCCTTTGCAATCTTTCGAGCTCGGCAAGCTCATTGAATTGGTTTAATTCATTATATTTAGTTCATTATGTTGCATTTTTAAAATGCTATGCCTCTATTTAGCATTCTGTGAGTAAATTATAAGCTCTTTGTAGATGTCTATAGCCGTGCAGAAGTGGAATGTAGGACAGGGTGCTGCTGATAGGACTTTGGGAGCCCCACCTGAGCTGGATCCTGCGGCAGACAGGGAAGTCCTGGCCGGTGGAGCTAGTGCAGTCTGGGGAATTGGTCACCCCATCCTGCACTGGATGTTTGCATCTGTTCTGACATTTCCCATGTTGGATCCTAAAACACACCACGCTATTGGTGTTTTCTCTTTGATGTTTCAGGAATATGCTGGGTCCTCACTTGTTGGAAATTTAGGATGGCTTCAGGTGACCACTGGTTCTTTTTCATTCTGATTTCTGTTCACTTCCTCTGCCTTACACAAGTTGTTTCTCCTGTTTCAGCAAATGCCAAAGATTTTATATTCTTTGCTGAATTTTGGGGATCATGTTCAACACCTTTGACAGGGTGTCTCTGATGTCCTCCAGAATGGAATCAGAATTTATTTTTAACCCTATGCATTCATGGAGGATCAGGCATGGCAAGAAAATTGCAACCTTCTTTTGCACTAGTCATGTTCTCTTCAGTCTGGCACTCAGGGAACAATTTTAGTGAACGATTAAAAATGCTTCTTCCTAATAAATCTCTTGGGGAGAACTAAAAATGCATAGGCTGACTGCAAAGCTCTCCTGAAAGAATGATGGGAGAAGAAGTGACAGAGGAGTGGAGGGTTCCAGCAGAGATACCTGTGCAGTATCATCACTCGTCATGCAGGTGTTTGTGTGTGCAGGTGAAGGGAAAAGCAGTGCTAAATGGCACTGGGGTGATACCAAATGCAGTAGGTGATAACCAATTGCGTTTGATATGTGAAGTATCGTTTCCTGTTCTGAGAGCGTGATCGGGAGCATCAGGCAAGTGAGGGTTCCTGGGGTAGAACTGAGCCCTACGTGTGTGATTTGCCAGATTTTTATGTTGGTTTTGTGTCACTGAGGTCTTGCTGTTGTGCTTTCTCGGCCCAGAAAGTACATAATGGCTGAGAGAAATAACAGGGCCTCCTTTCTTGTAAAGTAGTCAGAAAAGAGTTGTGGTTGTGATTAGTACAGTAATTAATCAGTTCTTCTTGGGAACCCAGCTTGGCTCAGGAGGCAGGCATGTTGAGAGGCAGAACCAATCTCTGTGAATGTGGTGGTTGAAATATAAAAGTGCCACTTAAACAACAAAGTCAATGGTTTTTCTCTCCGGGCATCCAAACTGAGTTGTATCAGAACTGCTGGGGTTTGTGCTGACCATTTTTGCAGTAATTCCTTCTTACCTCACTGGCTGTTGTGAAAATAAATGTGTTAATTCCAGGGAAGCATCTGAATGATGTAATGAGGGGTGTCACAGGACATGATGTAAGAAGTTTCTGAACTCTGCTGATTAGTGTGCAAGAGATGTGCATCCAAGCATCAGATCATGTCTAACTTAGATGTGGTGACTGAACCAGGATCTCCTGAGAGAAGAATGCTCCAAAAAAAGGGCTGCAATCACTGTTTGCACATGTGGGACTGGATTCACACCGCATAAGGCAGCCTCAAACACAGAGTTTCTCCTCACCCCTCTGTACCTGGCTTTGCAACCTAATGCTAAAAACTTAAAAAAAACCCCTCAAAACAAAACCCCTCAAAACAAAACCCCTCAAAACAAAACCGAAGAAACCAACCCACTAAAAAACCCAAACTAAAAACCGACATGAAACACGTGCAAAAGCTTGTAAGAAATGGAGCTTTTTGATTCACGACTTAGGTTTTGGAAGCAACCACACAGAGACAATTTGTTTGGGTGCAGATATGTTGTTGTGATGGGTGTAAGCTTTCGGGCCCTAAGCGAGGGTTTTTCCTCATATCTTTTCTGCCTGCTGCAGATGGGAGTTTCGTAAGAGCATTACTTGTTGGCCCGAGGGCAGCCCAGGCTCTCTGGTGTCCATCACTTCCAGCCCTGAATGCGCAGCGACCTGAGAGAGCTCTGCCGTCAGCAGTGCCAGAGTGGCTGCAGACCTGCCAGAGGTCGTGTCTGCACCACTAGGATGATGCTAAAATGATTTAGAGAGAGAGGATCTTGCCTGGATGCTGCTCTGCATCCTGTGGCTCAGCAGCTGATTGTGGCTGTGGGCCAGCAAAGGAAGCGAGGCATGGCAGCCACTCAGAGACACCTGACAAATTGAGAGTGATGCCAGGTGGTTCTGTGTGAGACAAATAAATGTATTTACCTTCCACAGAAAGGAGGGGAAAAGAATAAAGTATCTTCCCAGCACTGATTTCAAACAGGTTTTCCTAAAGATCATTAACTTTCTGCAAATATTTCTTTGATTTTTTGTTTTACTTCTACTTTTTTTGAGGCTGTTTGAATATATATCTTATGTGTGTTCATAACCTGGGTGATACAGAGTAGAAGGATGCTTGTCTGGGTTATCTGTGTCCTGAGTTACTTGCCTCCTGAGCCTCTCTCACCCTGTGGCCTCCTGATGAATCAGTTTCCTGTCTGCTGTAACTTCTGCAGACGTAAACCAGCCTAATACTCGGAATTCCATCCCATATGCTGGCATATGGGTGACACCATCTGCATGGGGATGTTTGTTTATCCTTGCAGTCTTTTAGGGTGTTCAGCTGTGGCTGCACGGGTGACACAGGAGTGGTTCCCACATTAGTCACAAGGTGTCACATGCAAGTTTCTGCACACAGGAAAAGCACATGGCAAGACCTGAAAAGTGCCAGGTCCTCAGTCCTGTGTCTGGGCTGTTACTCTTCTAATTCATGACTTCATTTTCCTCTGCCGCTGGGATCTGTTGGGTTCACCTTGCAGGTTTGTCCTTCCAGGCAAAGTGTTCTCTCCAGTCCTGCTGATCTCAGTTGTACAACAGGCAGTTGGGTTTTGATGCACTTGCCTGAGATTGGAAAGAGTTTTATTCCTTGTATTTCTTTTGTGAATAAGTTATTTATAATTGTTGCATGTCCTCTTAATACTACTTGCATTAGAAAGGTGAATGTATGAGTTTTTTAATGATTGAAACTCACTGCCAGGGTAGCATCATATCTTTGTTCACACATTTGCTTCATCTTTCTGGTGTCCCACTCTCTGACCCTTTCCCTTCAGCATTTGTTTTACCTCATCTAAATTTCAAACTGCTTTTGATTCTTCTCCTGGCCTGGTTTCTGCCACACAAATGTCAGTGTGGTGCTTCCAAGCTGCCTCATGTGCAGTGCTAGGAGCTCTGGATGAGCTTGGTCAGTTCCTGTGCTCCTCTCATCAGGACCAGGACAGAAAATGACTCCAAGTGTGAGCAGGAACAGAACCAAGAACCTCTGTAGGACTTAGTTCATCATTTGTGTCCTGTCTCATGGATTCTCCAACTCATTGTGTCCTACTTGTGCAGCTGCTTCAGCAGCTTCTAGGGGAACCACATTTTATTTCTCGTTGTGGGCATCTCTTCCTCTCCTGGCTGAGAGATCCTGACTTTCTGCTGCCATTTTCAAGGTGGTTGGAGAAGTGTAAGCAACCAAGTCCTCTTATTCTGAGCAGTGTAAGGCGCCTCATCTTTTTGAACTGTGTTTTTTCCATCTTTTCTAATATGTTTTGATAGTTATAGTTTCCCACCTTACAATAGTGTCAGCATTTGACAGTTATACGCAGTGAAAACAGCTAATTTTTTTCTATAAATTACTGTGATGTAATATAAAAATTCAGAATTTTTAAAATTCCGTAATGACTCAGGAGCACAAAACTTTGAATCCATCCATGTTCTTCAGTGATTTCTTAATGCAGTCCAGTGGCATCCCGACTTTTTGCTTGAGTGAACCTTGAAAGTTCTAGAGTGATCATAGTGACTGGGAGAAGCTCCCGAGGACTGGAGGAGAGCAGATACCCCTCATATCTTCAGGGATGGCAACAAGGGAGGTCCAGGGTAGTACAGGACCATCAGTCTCACTGTAGTCCCTGGGAAGGTGATAAAGAAAATCCTCCTGGAAAGCATTTCCATGCACATGAGGGCAAGAGGGTGATTTGGAGTGGTCAGTGGAGATCTAGAAAGGAGAAATCATTCTTGACCAGCCTAATAGCCTTCAATAGTGATGTGGATTGAAACTCTCTGAATGACCAGGTCCCAAGGACAAGTAAAAGATGATACTGAACCTTCACCCAGGACATTTAGTTCTGAGATGGGACTGTTGGCCCAGATAGTAGGAATTTTTTTTTGTAAGGAAAACCAGCAAGGCTTCCCACTCTGCTTTCTTAAATTTTCCTCTC
Source organism: Rhagologus leucostigma (assembly GCA_013397725.1). Taxonomy (NCBI): domain Eukaryota; kingdom Metazoa; phylum Chordata; class Aves; order Passeriformes; genus Rhagologus; species Rhagologus leucostigma. The sequence goes on along the minus strand of VZTD01001442.1, from coordinate 338,327 downwards.
TGCTTGTTGTCAGGAAGGGGAATCACGTGTGAAAAGAAATATATATGCCAGGACATTGTTTCAAGTTGCTGTACAGTGATCAGTCTTGTCTTCTTTCTGGAAGAAATTTACTATTGGCTCAGCATCTTAGCTGATGTGTTACTGAGAACCATAACAAAAATTCAGAATTCTTAGGAGTTTACTGTAAACTAAAAAGATGAAAACTCTTTCTGTCTTTTTGTGCTCGTGATGTGCTTTTTTTTCTTCAATGCACACATTACTGCACCGTGTATGTGGCATGTTATTTTCTACTTTAGTTCTTTTTTTTGCTGGGGGAGCGAGAGAGGTTGTTTTCTTTTTAATCGTTTCCCATCTGATTTAAATTTGAAGTAGTCATTCTGGTTTGGCTCACGTTTAAATTGTAGCAGGAAAAAATTGTGCAACTAGAATAAACTTAACTTTAAACTTTTTTGTGCTAATGAACAGAATGTGATATAACTGCTACTAACTCAAGCTGAAGCCTTTTTTCCTTGTCTTGGGTTACTTGGAATATATCTGTAATTCAGTGGTTTTCTGCCTTTGTATTCTCCATGTGCTGAGCAGTAACAATATTTTCAAAATACTTAAGTTTTGCTGCCCTGGGAAATGCACAATAACTGTGGATCTTTTTCAGGCCGTGTCCTCACAGAGGTAGAAGCACAGAGGGGGAAGTGGTTGTTCAGCTTTACGGTGTTCCAGACACTGTCAGAAGAACTCACCTTGTCTCCAGTGTGTGTCACTTCTTTACCCATTTTGTTTCTGATTTTCCTCTTACCCTTTACTTGTCCCTGCTGTTCACCCAGGTGGCTTTTTATTTAATCTCCTCCCCCTGGGGTATATTTGGAGAGTACCTACCCGGTACTGAAGGTGCATCACGTACAAAGCTGGAACACCCCCCAGCACAGCCCAGCATTGTGAAGGTTTGTCTATTTCTAGTCCACTCACTTTTATAAGAATACACAAATGGTATTTCTTACATCAAAGACATACAGTAAATGTCTGTCCTTTACCTGATGTAATTTCACAGCAGTGGATTATTTAATCTAAGTGACTTCGGTAGACTTTTCTAAATATATCAAGTGGGACCAGGTGCCTGATCTGCTTTAATACCATGTACCTTTTATTAAGGGTTGATCAGCTGCCATTTCCATTTATATTTCCTGATGTTCTTTCTTGATTCGAAGTTATTTTTAAGTCACACAGGTCAGGAAGGATATGAGTGGGGTGGAGTGCTGAGGGAAGTGTGGGTAATTAATGGAAAACATAGTTGAAAGGGAGTTTTGAGAGATTCCGAAGAAGAGTATTCAGATGTAATCGAATCATTTGATTAAAAACACTTATCAGATTCAGGCTTCTCTGTTTACCCTCTTAAAAACCCCCCAAATCATGAACCCATCAAATTAATTATTACTGAGTAATACTTATATGAATAGTAGTATCCAGTTCTGCATGTATTTTATGTATAACCTGCAGCTTCTATTGTAGACTACTCATGTTGTGAAAATGTCGGTGTATGTTCATTTTTAGTTGTTATTTGGGAAACTGGAGTGTATTAAACGTGCTTAAAGCACCAGCAGTTTCCATGAACTATTTGAGAAAAGCACAAAGCTACTAAGGTAAAAATACGGAAAGTTTCAGCCTGGAGTTATTGGCACCCTCTCTTGTTTTCAACGTTGGGATTACAATGTGGCACAATAGAGTATGTCATAACATTGTTTCTTGGGTGGTTTTTTTTGTTGCTTTTTTTAAAAGTAAGGACTTAAAGGGGAACAACTAATTTAGCGAGATACTTGAAATGCATTTTGTCAGTGGCTGCGGACTTAGTTGTTGACAGTGTTTATATTGAACAAAAGCTGTCTCATAGAATAAATTCTTATGGCTGTAACTGTCAGTAGACTACAATATCCTTTTGTACCAGCGAAGAGTCTCAGTGCCTCTCCTATTTTCCTTGTATGCCCCTTGTCTTCTACCAGGTGGCTATGCTGGAAATCTCTGATCTCTCCCTGCTTTATAAAGTTCTCTTTCACAGGCAGGAGTAGCTGTAGGTTTTAATTATGCAGATGGCGCTGGCAGTTCCTAGCGCGGTCTGGTCCCGGTGAGAGAGGAAATATGTGGTGTTGTAAACCGTCGCTGCAGTGAGTGGGTCCGTGAGCCGGGCAGAGCTGGGCCACCCCTGCGCTGCTTTGGTGTCCTGGTGCTGCTGCCTCTGGGCAACCCGTGAGTTCAGCCCTGCTGCTGAGACAGGGCGGGAGCGGTGTTGTTTGTATTTGTGTCATCAGAAAGAGCCCGGCACCCCGAGCAACAAACCTCTCCCAGCTACACTGTAGTAGCAAATCTCTTCAGCAGGCTGGGTGTGTTTAAACCCGTAGCAGCCATTTGGATGCACAGAAAGCTTTAATCCATCTCAGTGCCCCCTGTTAAATACTCAGGGAAGCTAAATTAGAAGATGCTGCTTGTACAGCAGCTTGTGGAGGAGCCAAAGCTGTGTAGCTGTAGGCGTCTTAGAGCTGGGCGTGCTTAGCTTGCCATACATAGACACAGGAAGGCACAGTAAGATACAGTAGACATTCCAGATTGGATTAAATGGAAGTGTTGGCACCTGTTAGCATAACAAACACAGAGTAGACAGCAAAAGTCCCTGTGATCAGTAACACAGAATATGCAATATGGACTTAGAAGGACGGAGAGATGCACATTTTTTGTTGTTGATGTTGATACTGAAAACTACTCTGAGGATGTCCTTAAGCTTAGCAGTTGAAATATTTGTTCTAAAAACTTATGTTGAATTTTTCTTACATACTGGCTAAGCAACGTTGGCTAATTTTTGGAAATGTTTGCTGATAGTCACTTTAGGTTGTTTCTGCCTCTGGAACATGCTGGGGTCCATAGGTGAATTCAAGTGTTCTAAAAATGGTATTTTGTATGTTATTAAATATTACATAAAATTTAATGTATCATGTGTTAGTAAATGTTAAATTTATTAACTTTTAGAGCACAGCAGAGTATCCCAGAGCTTTGGAAAATTTATAATTTAAGTTTCCAGAGTAAACCTGCTTAACTCTCTCATCATCTGGAAGAGTTCCTTCTTACAGTCTGGAATGTACTTCCTAAATGTACTTAGTTAAATGTATTTTATGAAGTGTGCCTACATAACTCCTATCATCAAGGTCTTCCAAATGTGGTAGGAATAATTCTTTCCTACTGTGCTTGGCACCCATCACACACTCAGTGTTGCCCTGTGTTTCTTTAATTTTTGTGTAACTTCCATATCCATAACACAGGCTGTGTTTTACAAATAACGCTTGCACATCTCCGGTAGGGTTAGCCACATCACTAGCAGCCCAAAATTTCTGATTTTCCAGAATCAGTTGACAACCAGCAGGAATAATACCTTTGTTTGAAGTACATATTGTCATCTAATCTATTAAAAAAAGAGAAAAAAGGTATCGAAAACTAGCATTACAATTGGTCTACCAGTCAGACACCCACACTCAGATCTCGAAACTGATGTCTGGTGCTTTGTTTGAGTTGTTCTGAAAGTGAGATCACTGACAGTTACGGCGCTGTTACCTCGCTCAGCATTTCACCATAAACAATAAATCTCTGAGGCACCCCTTCTGATTTGCTGTATTCCAGTGCCGTACCCTTGTCTTTGTACGGAGGAACTCTGCTGCCTTCTCTCAGTTCAGTGTGAGCCCTTGCTGTTTCCTTGGGGCAGTGCTGACATCCAGGACATTGAGGTATGAGCCTTCAATTTATTTGAGAGCCTCTAAACACTGAGGCTGGCATATGGCTGGAGACCTTTCATTTAGGGCATTTTTTGGTTGAATAAATGAAAGCGATTGCAGTGTTCGTGTAGTGATGCCATGCATTGCAGCTTTTTGTTAGCAGACAATGTTTGCCTCTTGACGTCCTGCCCTGAGAGATGAATGAGGCCAAAAATACCAGCAGAGCAGCTCAGTCGTGTTTGCACAGCTCCAGGCAAAGCACCCCTGCGTGGGTGAGGGCTGTGGTTTGTTGTGGTGGTGCACAGAGTGCCTCTGAAACAATGTTTAGGGACAGAGAGCACGAGACAACTTCTGCAGAGATGGCACAAGCACTTCGACTGTCAGCCCTGAGCTGTAAGTCAGACTTAATTACATGCCATTCATAATTGTTATGTAATTCACGTGAGACGATTCTAGCCTGGTTCTTGCAGCAGCACCAAGAGCTGAGTGTGGATTATGTCAAAGCAAGCTTCCACTCTCTCCTGGGGTCAGCAGCTGATGGCTGGGTAGATCTGTCCTCATGGGGATCCGAGATGCTTTCCTCACATCCTGCCGTGGGCTTTAGCAGCTGGCAGCCCTTACACCCTGAGATAAACTTCACGTCTTCGCATGAACTTGCAGTAAATAGTGATTCCTTTGTGCTATTTTAACACTGTCAACCACGATGGTTCCACATTGCCCAGGTTTCTCATTACTCCTCTCAAAAAAGGGCTTTGCTGCCCCTTGCTGAGATGCACGAGTGAGAGCTGAGGCGCTGGGCTCACGCTGCTGCAGCGATGTGATGCCATTGTCAGAGCAGGAATGGCCACACAGCACCGAGGGCAGGAACTCTGTGACACAGCATCGCCCCCACGCCAGCCTCTGTTCCTACACGCAGCTCAGCGTGGGGTTCAGAGCTGCAGTGACACGGGAAGGAGTTTTCCAGGGAATTACATAAATTGGAGACATTGCACGTGATGGAAATACGGTAGTTTTATAAGCAATTATTTTCCCACAACATGCCTTAAACATACACAGTAATTTCGCAACAAAAGAGGACAATCATTTCCAGGGAAAATCAGTTTTTTCTGTGTATGTGTAGGATACATTTAGCCTTTCTTTTACTTTAAAAAATCTACAGGAAACTACATGGTAGCAGCCTTCCTATTTAGCAGGGGGATCTTGCTTTTGTAGTTCAGGAAATTTTCACATTGGACTTCTGCCAAATTTTGTTATGTGCCTTAAATATATTAAATACTTGGAATGGCCACCTATAATAAAAGTAAGCAAGTATATATTGGCAGTGAATGACTTCCCAGGCAGTTAGTCACACAAAATCCAGTGATTTTTTGACTGGATTGCTACCTGAGCTAGAATTACAGGAGAAGTCTGGAAAAGGGCTCGAGGTCGCCTGGAGGCTGAGGATGGTGTCCATGGGAATAGGGCACTGGTTGTGGGAAGTAGGGAAGAGTTTTGGGACTGCACAGGTGCAGGGATGACTACAGGAGGAGCCTAAGGCAGGCAAGGGGATGAGTACACATGGAAAAATAGTGGAATAAGCTAATTAAGGGGACCAGTCTGGCCTGTACATCTGCCTGCCCGTGTATGTGATTACCACAGTGTGTCCTGTTGTTGCCCTGAGCTCCGAGGTGCAGGGCATTGATCAGCCCTGAGCAGCACAACATTGAGGTATTGATTAAAAACCAAAAGGTGTTTCATTATGATAGCTTGCAGTGAGCCCTCAGACTGCTGGCAACAGCCACTGGGGACTGCTGAACCTGGTATGTAGGGATGCAAAAAAAAGCATTTTGTCAAGGTCTGAGGAGGAAAATGGCTATGAATAGCTCTTTTAAAGTGTTTCTGAATTGCACAAATCACTGGAAAACTCCTTCCCGTGTCACTGCAGCTCTGAACCCCACGCTGAGCTGCGTGTAGGAACAGAGGCTGGCGTGGGGGCGATGCTGTGTCACAGAGTTCCTGCCCTCGGTGCTGTGTGGCCATTCCTGCTCTGACAATGGCATCACATCGCTGCAGCAGCGTGAGCCCAGCGCCTCAGCTCTCACTCGTGCATCTCAGCAAGGGGCAGCAAAGCCCTTTTTTGAGGGGTGAATAGTGAGGTGCCTGCGCAATGCGGAGCCACGGTGGTTGAAAGTATAAGATAGTTCAGTAGCCTCCCCAGGACCAGATTGTTTTGTTGTTGGTTCAATTACTTGCTGTAAGAATTTTATGCTCTGCTCACCTGAAATGAGCTCTTTTCTGCCCTGTCTTTGGTGTGAGGGTGGAGAGAGAAGGTTTTGCCCCAGTAGCATTACGAACTGTGCCTGTGGCCCCTAAGCACTTTTTGTGTTCTTGAATTGTGGGAAGTTCCCACATTATACTACGAATAAATTCCTAATACCTTTTGCATCTAATAAAATCTTTAAAAATGGGTACTAATTTTTTTCCCAACTCTTTGATTTGTTTTATGAGTCTGCCTAATATGTAGCATATAGTATTTATTTTCTTTAATATTCAAGGATGGAAAAGAATTAGGCTAGAAGAGAGAAGATACAAAATTTCTATTCTTTGAGGTACCTGCATCGTAATGATAACATGTTTGTTGATCTGTGTTTCTGTCTGGTTTATGCTTTGTGGTTTCTTTTTTTTTTTCAGAGGTAATAGATAAAAACTTTAGTACATTGTAATAATGTGTTTTCTCTTCTTTGTACTGAATAAATAATGGCTGGTAAGTTTTGGTTTTCTCTTTTGAGTTTTTGCAAGTGAGCACGTGATGTGAACTGCTGCTCCTCACACCTGCACACAGGAGATTGTAAACTCTGTGAGGTGAGGGCAGTGAACAGTGGGGGTGGAGTGTAGGAGGGGCTGAGCAAAGAGAACCATTATTTTGTGTGTTAGAACCTGCAGCACGTGGTGTATTTTTAGTGTCTAGAAACTTGTTTGGGAGATAGTGCAGGAGGGAAAAGTGCTGAGAATAGTGGGTGATGCAGATTGGAACTGCACCATCTTAACCTCAGTGAAATCAGCATCAGACATGAAGGCTCCAGAACTCTCTGCATCTGGGTGAAGCTTTGCCATTTATTTCAGCGATTATAAGGTTTCAGCATGGTGGTCCTAATTCAGCCAGCTAAATAAGAGGACACGTTGCTGGGAGTTACACAGCCACTGTCCTTAATTATTCTAGTGCTGTCGGATGAGTGTTTTACAGAAGCACATAGAACATCTTCCTCTCAACTCTCCATCCAGCAGTGTAAATAGCTGTATTTGGATTACTGACCTTCTTAGCAGGACATGGTGTTTTTCCTGTACAGAAGCCCCAAATTATACTGGGACATCTGACACTTTGTTGTGCTGCAGAATCGCCTGCAGCTGGTTTTGTTAGGACTCTGCTGTATAACTCCTCTAGCTGAACGACATTATCACTGCACTGCTGTGTACTTCAGAAGAAGTTGCTTTTCAGTGTCTCACATTTAGATGGTAGTTGTTTAGCTGGAGCAATGGCATAGATCAGCACTTGTGGAAATTTAAAGAATTATCTGATATAAATATTTACAAGAGATGGGTTTCCCTGGTAACTTGAAATATCTAAAAGGCAAACCTTAAAAAATGTAGAGAACTGTGACATGTCTCTTAGTGTTAAGATTTGTTCAACTTTTCAAGCTGCTGTTGTATTAGAAAACCATTATTTTTTTTTTAATGATTGAGAAGTAAGCTTGGTTAGTTGTTCTGCAAGAAAAAAAATTAGGTTCCTATCTCTTAAGAAAAGAATAATTTCCTTGCAGCACTGGTAGTGCAAGTAAAACATTTGCTTACTGTGTTTTGTAATAGCACATGACTTCATTTTAAAATCATTAGAAAGAGAGTAACTCTGGCATTTCAATCACGGAGTAGCCACAGAAAGCAGCCACTAAAAGTTGTGTTTTCTTGATTTTATGGCCAGTTTTTGGGAACACTCCGCTCTTCCCCCATTCTCTGGATCATTTAAGGACTAGCAAGTGGCTGTGGCCACAGAGAGGATGACAGGTGGCTAATTTGAGCCAGGATGGCAAGACCTGTAACCACAGCTTGTGGCTGCCTGTCACACCCATGTGCTGTATTCTGTTTGTACACAAATTATTTTGTAACACTGTTATCTATGTGGTTTTACTCAGCAGTTCTTGAGAGACAACTGTAGCTTGTGTTCATAGAGCCAACAATGTTCTGTTGTAAAAAAAGGTGTGGGAGGAGAACAAAAATGATCCCGTGGGTCTTGTCAATGGAGCTTAAAGTGGTTTTCATGTTTTTTCATTGCATTTGGAGTTCCTTTGAGGTGGAGGATGAGAAAGAAGCCCTCACACATATCACAGCTACACTGGAGCTGTTTGCTTAGAGCACCTCGTTCCCAGGGTCACACAAGACTTGGGTCACTGGGTCTGCACCCAGAGTTTGGGTTGAAGATTGGGCTTGATGATTCTGTGGGTTGTTTCCAGCCCTGTTGGTTCTGTGGTTCTCTGTGCACCCCCCCTTGCCTCCTCCACAGCAGCCAGGAACTGATGCATAATTAAAGGTTTTATTCCCAAATTGCCAAAATCGGAGCAGCACCTTTACTTTGGGTCTGTTATCTGTGGCTGGATCCCACGGAAACTCCCCACAAACTTCGTGATGGAAATTTGCATCATGATGATAGTGATGGGAATGTCACTTTGCAGCTAGACCTTAGTTGAACACTATTCTCCCTCTTCTCATTTTTCTCCCTTACTGCATCTGGCTACATCAGTTGTATTTTTACGGCAGGCAAGTAAATTCATGTGCTTTTTATGCTTTTTTTTTTCCATAAAAATACAAACCTGGGATGTTACAAGACAGTATGTTTCCCCAGTTGTCTTCTAAATGTGAACTTTGGAACTTCTTCCTTTAGTTATCAAAAGCACTTTTACATTGTTTTGTCTTTGGAAAAGATAATTTTAAGGGCTTGGCAGAGATTGCCTTGTGGGTTTCTTTTTCCTCTTTAAGAAACCTGAACAAGGTTATCTTTCTGACACCATGTCAGGCAGTAGGATGGAAATCTCCATAATTACTACAGCTGCTGCAGTAGTAGTAGTTGTATCCCATTTTATGCAACTGATAGAACAAAGAAGTTTATTAATGCTTTACATTACAGAAGTTAGAGAGAAGGTGTCAGAAGTCTAAGAATGAAGGCAAGAAGAGGGGGAATCCAGGGAGGGTGTCCCTGCTTGCTGCTCTTCACCTTTTTGTTAGAATTATTTTGCATGGAAAAAGTACTTTCGAAAGACCTGAAAAAAAAGGTCACTGAATCGGCTACACCTTTTTTTCCGTGTGTGGTTGAGTACTTGGTGTGAATTAGTAAATCAAAATACCCACTGCCCAAGTCTGGCTTTTAACTGGACTACATTTAGAGTCACTGGTCCGTGGTGCTGTGGGGGCTCAGAGAACACAGATGTGCTGCCTCTCTCCTCCTCTTGCGTTTCTTGGCTCCTTGGTGCTCCTGCCCATCACAGAGCCTTACCTGAGGTAAGGACACCTGGTCAGGGCAGGAGCTGCATCACAGTCACTCTGAGGCACATACAGGTCCTTGTGGGACAGGCTGATCCATCACAACTGGTTCAGTCAACACAAAGTGCTTTTCTTGGCTTTGATTTTATGTTTCTAAACAATTTGTGATATGAAGAAGCATTCAAATTTCCTTTAGGATAAAAAGGTGTGGGGTTTTTAACCTGTTACCGCCCCCCACCCCGCCTTGTCCACCTCTGGTGTACATCGAAGCAGAAGATTTCAGTAGTATTTTCCTCTTGTCAGAAATATTCCTCAAGAAAAGATGACTTAAAGAATATTTTACCTCTTGCTGAAGAAAAAAATATATTTTCAGCAAGAAAATGATCGAGGCTTTTAACTGGCCTGAAAGCTGTAGCTGAATTCCTACTGTATTTTTCACATTATGCCCTGTATGCCTGCTAATGCAGAAAATGATGTTCTTTACGGTTTCCTTTTCTTGTTATCAGCAGAAAAACTGGATGGCTTTTCCATCCTTACACATAGCTTTGTGTTTCTCTGCCTTTGAAAAGGGTAATATTCATGTGGGCTACAAAGCTCTGAAAAATGAGAGGATTTTGAGAAGAGAAATCGAATTTCTGACATAGTCTTCCCACAATACATTCCAGTGAGTTAAGAACAAAAAACAACAGAAACTGTTTTCATTTAGATGCAGCTCTGAGTGATAAACTGCTTCTCAGACGTTTTGATGGAAACTGATGGCTTAAAGATGGGGTGTTTATTCTGGATTTCAGAAAAAAAAGGATCAGTTTTGGTTAAAATTAAAAAAAAAGAGGCAATGTACTTTGCGTGACAGGAAGAGGGATTTCAGTTAAGACCAAGACTTTTATGTGCAAATGGAAAAAAGAAACGTGAAGCAAATTGAATTTCGATGTTTGCCATGTGAATACTTTTTTGATCATTAAGGCTTTGCTATTACATGACATAAAATACGTGAATCTTTAATATAGTTTATCAAAACTCCAGTAGAAGGGCAGAAATCACAACTCCTAAAACTTGGTATTGGCACCACTCAAAGAAAGTGCAATAACATCCCTCAAAATAATTCTGTTTGTATCCAAGCTGAAGCTGATTTTGCCACTCTGCTTCATTTGCTGTTCCAGATTTTTCAGCAATTTGTTACGAAAAGCACTGTGCAACAAACACAGTGGAATGCAGAGCTTTACTTAGAAGTTTCCTTGATTGTTTGGCAAGTTCAAGACTTAATGAACTGCAACTATCAAACTCAACTGTCAAACTGGCAAGAAATAGTAAATTTGGCCTTTTTCCTGCCGGGAAGGAAAGATGAGGATGCTGTTGTGCACTTCTCAAGCCAGGGCTTCACAGGATTTATTGTGGAAGAGCAACAATGGGAAGACTTTCCTGCTCAAAGATGATGTCCCTCGGGAGCCGAAAATCTCTGTATTTATTCCGGTTAGCTTGAGAAGGCTCTTGCTGCTGGGGATGTGTATTGACATAGAAAGCAAAATTTGAGGTTGCATAAGAAGGAAGAACATAAAATATTCTCTTTGTGGGAAATGAACAGAAAATCCCATTGTTCTGCATACAGTTCACTCTCTTCTGGGAGAGTGAAAGTGATGCCTGTGCTTCTCTGCCCCCACTTTCTCCACCCTTCTGTAACTCTGTCCTCTCCAGAATGATGCTGCCCGCTTAGGATTGCTCTTGGTTGCCACTGTCACCTGTGCCTTGCAGGGAGGTGACATCTGACCAGTGTGTGCATGCTTTGAGATTATCTTGTCTCCTGGGTGTGCACAGCAGGGTCAGGCTCTGCTCTGCCCGGGACAGCCTGACAGCAGAGTGGCCAGTGAGGTGACAGGAGCATGGTCACCGAGCCTGGGGACACCCAGACCCCTTGGACACAGAGCTCTGCTTTGCTCTGGTCAGCTTTGTAGTGGGTTTGCACTGGAAGTGGCTGATGTGTTGCAGAAGGTGCTTCAGAAAATCTGTGAAAACAAATGGCATTAAATAATACCAATCAAACAGCATTATTTAAATGCATGTGATATGAAATATGCCAGTGAACTGCATTGCTGAGAGAGTCAAAGCATGCTGCACTCACCTGGTCCTCAGTGACAGAGCACAGCATGACCTCAGAAGAACTGGGAGTGACGAGTGCTAGGAGCTCAAATGGTGCTGTCACACAGGAGTTGTGGAACATCTGGAAATCTCTTCTTATCAGAAAGGTGCTTCCAGAGATCAGGAGTAATTAACAGTGCCAGAATATGCTTGTCGGATGGAAAGGAAGCTCATGCCTAGCATCAGTAAAGAAGTTCTTCAACTTTTCTATCATAAATCCTTCTGTGAATTGTGTGCAAAGAAGAGCACCTGTTTGCTCGACACCCGGAACTGCCATAGCTGATGCAAGTGTATCCTCAGTTACTGTGTGTTTGAAGGTAGCTCAGCAATGGAGCTGGGAAGGGGCTGGAGCCCCAGGAGTGGCTGAGGGAGCTGGGAAAGGGGCTCAGCCTGGAGAAAAGGAGGCTCAGGGGGGCCCCTGTGGCTCTGCACAAGTCCCGGACAGGAGGGGGCAGCCGGGGGGGGCGGGCTCTGCTCGCAGGGAACAGGGACAGGAGGAGAGGGAACGGCCTCAGGCTGGGCCAGGGCAGGCTCAGGTGGGATACTGGGGAAATTGCTCCTGGAAAGGGCTGTCCAGCCCTGGCACAGCTGCCCAGGGCAGGGGTGGAGTCCCCATCCTTGAAGGAGTTTCAGAGCTGTGTGGATGTGGCACTTGGGGACGTGGGGGCAGTGGTGGCCTCGGCAGTGCTGGGCAGGTGTTTGACTCTGATCTTTGAGGGCTTTTCTGACCTAAACAGTTTAATGATTCTGTGACTGTGATTCTGTAACTCCTTCTGGTCTCTTTGGCTTATACCCTTCACCTCAACACAATGTTCAGTGAAGGTGTTTGGATGGGTGGGAGAATCTGCCACTGGGTGTGAACAGTGCTCCAGCAAAACGTGTGCAATGAGTAAGAAAGGGATTATATTTTCTACCCTAAGTAAATTACCTCTTGTTCAAACTTTGCTGTTTGATTCATAGTGTTGGAATGACAAGTGTGGTTAAAACCAGAGCATTCACAACGACTTCATAGGGGAACAGAAATCCAGGCATTCTCTGAAAGATGTGAAATGTTTCTATCCTGTTATCAGAGAATATGAGTAATTGTTGAATTGCTTAAAAAGGAAACTTCAACATTTCCTTTGCTATATCATGACACTAATTTGGGTGAATATTAGGTATATTGTCTCTGTGTTTAAAGTACTTTACACTGAAAAAACTTCAAACTGAATAAACTCCAAAATCTCTGTAATCTATTGAGTGTAGAACAATTAATATGATTGGGGATATATTCGTAAAAATCTGAAAAGAAAACATGTGCTGTAGTTCCAGTTGGGTAAATTATTGAAAACAAAATGTATGCTTAAGTGGGTCTTTGACAGTAAATATTTTAAAATGTGTATTCTACCTGTAATGCTATTGGTTTTACAGCCTGAAGATAATTTTATTTGACGTAAAGCCTGAACACATTTCAGCAATCTCCAGCCAAATGTTGAAAACTTAATTTTCAGCTCACAATTAGTGTAGTGCAATTCGGTTCTTACCCTTCACCTAAAATGTTGGTGGCTGTGGCCCTTGTCAGTGTGAGAATTTTTTCTATATTTGCAAGGAAGAGTATTGGGGTATTTTCGGTTACTGTTACAGCCTGTCCAGACAGTGTCAACAGTTAACTAAATTTCAGAGAATCCTTGTAGAAACCCAGGGTTTGAAAATGGACAGTCAGAAGTCCTGGGGATTGGGGAAGGCTTGTCATACGACGGAATCATCGTACTTGTTGCTTGGCCAAGGTGAGGTGCACTGGTTTCTGCTTGTTTGGGCTTTTTGTTTGTTTGATTTTGTGTTGTTGGGGTTTTTTTTGGTGTGGTTTTGTTGGTGGTTTTTTTTCTTTTGGTTTTGGTTTTTGGGGATTTTTTGGTTTTTTTGGGTTTTTTTGGTGTGTGTCTGTTAGTTTTTGTTGTTTGGTTTTTTTCGTTGTAAACTTAGAGAATTCAAAGGACAGTAGATTCAAGAATGCGTGCAGAGGTGTCATGGAAATTTCACTCAAGTTTCCTGGTGGGTGAGACAGGATAGGACTCAGTCACTGGGTCTTTGATGTCCCAAGGTGAGGTCAGTGTTTTATCCTTCTGTGCATCTGAGCGAACCCCATCTACCCGGGGGGTTGGTACAACAGTCCAGAGCATCCCCTGAGGCTCTGAAATGTCCAAGTGTACTGAGAGAGCTGGTTACAGGTTCCCTTTGTGGGAACTTTTCTACTCACCGTCCTTAGGGGCAAAGTTGGGAAATGTAATTTTAATGAAGAACCTGTTTCTCTGTGAGTTACGGGTAGAGCAGCTGTGTGGTCAGCTCTGTGTTCCCGGAATGTCATTCCCTGCCCTCCTGAGCGTGATGCAGGTGGGCAGAGCAGCCAGTGCTCCTTTGGTGGACTGTGAGTAAATGGAAGGTGGGGGTCGAGGCTTCTGGTGTTGCAATAACCTTCTCTTGCTCAAAACCGGAGTCTGTCACTTTTCTTGCCAATTTTTTCACAAGGTTATAATGAGGCTCCCACCTCTCAGGGCTACTTAACCACATAGTGTGGCTGTCAGAGAGGATGGTGCCAACAAAAGGATGTTTTTCCATGCCATAAAATCATTCAGGTTTCATGAAAACCTTGTATTTGGCTCTTTGCAGTGGTCTTTGATTTTCCATCAGAGCCCTGCCGGTCTCTGGTGCTGGTGTGTGACTGTACCAGTCTTGTCCCTCATCTCACAGAAAACTGCAGTTGGTTGAAATTTCAAGTGTTTGGATTTTTTTCTGAAAATGTTTATAGATAGAAATTATTATATATAACAGGGATGTAACAAGGTTTAAGATGTGCTGACTTCTTATTCTTGCCTCCCTATCGTGTGTTGGCTCACTTCAGGGAGAAAAGCTCTGTTTATAGCAATCTCGGGTTGAACTCTTTTACAGCAGATCTATATTTGGGCATCTTTGCACATATCCTTGTGTCTAAAATGGGCACCATAATTCTTACCTTGTAGAGGAGTTCGAAGATTAGTTACTGTCTGTAAAGAGCTTTGAAAATGTCAAATCCTGTGTTTGCATATTTTCAGAATTAGAAGACAGTCAATTAAACAGCTTCCTGTAAATTAATACTTCAAAATTACTTGCTCTATAGAAATTGTTTGTGTGGATACTTTGGGGTCGATTTATCGTTTTTCCTTTTTATTTTTGGTGCATATGTGATGGTGTTTGCTGAGGAATCCAGGCTTCACTCCCGCAGCACACAGCGTAGGGATGCAATCTTCAAAAGCCAGGCTCTCCATAGAATTTCATTATTTACCTGCCTGCTTGTTCTTTAAAATGAAGCTGCATGTTTTCAGCAGTGAGGGTAATTTATTACCTAGAAGAACTTAACTTGGGCTCAGGAGGGTTTTTCATTACTTTCTATGTTAGGATTGATGAAGGAGGGTCTGTGTCTCATCTTGGTCCTCTATGTTTGATGCAGGAACTCTCTAAAGAGGTTTTTCTGGAACTCTCTAAAGAGGTTTTTCTGGTCCATATTACATAAGTAATCAGAATAGAAGGTTATAAATGTTCCTTCTGGCCTTTGAAGTCTGATCTTTTAATTAAAATACAGGGATGTCTTCTGCAGGGCAAACCAAATGCTAAGGTTTATGTCAGAATTGGTGTGGAGGAGCTATGCAGCACCGTCAGGTTTCAGAGGAAAAGGCTGGAGACCTCTGGCTGCTGTTTGGACGAGGAGGGGAAGGCTGTCAGTACACGGAGAAAGGTTAAGGTTGTGACAAGTGTGAACAAATGAGACAGGGTGAAAAAAAGAGCAAAACACAGAAAGTTTCGAGTCCTGAAAAATGTTTAACACTGCCGCTGATTACAGTACTCCCTTTGGTCTCTTTCTATCTGTTTCCCCCATCTGTCCTTTCTGTGTCAGTTTGAACATCACGTTTTTCTACTGATATAACTGCATTCCTACTGATATAGCTCTATTTCTACTAATTTAGTTGTATCGTGCTTAGTTATGTGGTAGGGCTGTGGTCTTGGTTCACTTCAGCTGTGCCATGCTTGCGGAGGGACCAAACCTTGGAGTAACTTCACTGTTCATTCCCTCCAGTTTGGCCCAAGTGGAGGCTCCTGAGACCCTGAAATGGGGGCAGGGACAAGGAGTGAGGGGCTGTGCCCTTCACCCACCTGCTGGGTTAGGCCATCAGTAGGGAAAATGGGATTTCCGTGCTCCTTCTCCATCATTTGCACTGCAAACATTTCGCTGACATGGTCCTCACAAGTACCTACCCATTTGTTGAACTCTCCACATGAATGGGTGTGTCCTGAAAATGTCTCAAATTACCATTAAAACCAACACTTTCCAAGGAAGTGGTTTTTCCTTTGCCAGCATAAGGAATATATTACAAAGAAACCGAAGACTGGGAGGGATCAGAGGCAACAGGTGGTGGCTAAAATTCAGGTGTTTTATCATTAAGTGTGAACTGCAGCTCTGAGTGCTGTGCCCTTTTCCCAGTGCTTGGGAAGATCAGAATCCCGGGAATGGGGTTGGGGGCATGCTGTGGTGAGCACAAGGGTAGCTGTATACACCATCAGGGACCTGGAGCAGTTCTGTCTGTCTCTGGGCTTGGGCAGGTTGGATTTGGCCGTGCTTTGTAGGAATTACTCCTCACTTTTCAGGAATTCAATCTGTAGAAGTATCCTGAGGGCACAGCTACTGCATCAGTCACCTGGGGAAATGAGATGCAGAGATGTATCAGTGCCAGTCCCAGGAGCCCTGGTTCATGTGGGAGGAGAGGCTGAGGGTGTGCGGGGAGGCAGCAGTGCTGGCAATGCTGTGAATGTTTACTAGTGACTGTGCTGTCATTGCAAGGCAGCTCTCAGGTCCCTAGGAAGCAAGTGGCTTGTGGTTTCTGGCAGGAAATTCCCACTGGACTGCGTTAAATGCACTTAGAGGTGAAGGTACCCGTGTTCAGTTTATTGTTAGAGAATAATTTAGCTGCACTTAGTTGTTGTCTCCATTCCTGTAGGTTTGACTTGTCAAAATTTCCTTTTATGCGGCAGAATTTTTCCCTGTTGATAAACTGCTGCTGAAGTACAAATGGTCTGCATTGAAAATAGAGCAGATGGGGCCATATTAGCCTGATTCTCTCATCCATGAAAACAAATGCTATAACCATTGTAATTTGGTGTAATTTCGATGCAAGTCAACAAAGCTGCAGGAGAATTGAGGTCCTCAGTGACCTTTGTGTGTTCCTTGACTTCTGTTTGGCATGCAAGTTGAATACAGTATTTTCTAATTGACAGAGTACGAGTTTATAACACAGGGTGCATTTATGTGTAATCTCCCTAATCTGAAAACTGTTGATTGCATAATTAAATGTAATTACCTCAGTTGTTCTTGGCCAGACAATATTTGCAGGATGGCTCAGGAAGGCAATTCACTGTCAAATGTCAGAATACATTTTATGAAGCAGGTTGGCACTCAATTAATTCAATATTGGTTAAAGAAAGGAGCCATCATGCCATTTCGTCCCCCACCCAATACAAGGCAGTTTGTATTTGTCCAGTTTAAAGCTACACCTGGAGCAGATACTACAGCCCATCTCTGAGTCTCCTCCGTGTGGGAGATCCAAATCAGTATCTGCTAATGTTCTCTTGGCAGATAAAAGCCCTATTCTCATTTACTTCTAGATTTTTTTTCTCTGTAGTTCTGTTCAGTATCAGATTTCTACCTATCAGGCATAGTGAAGTAACACTAAAATGTTAAAAAGCCCGTTAATCCCCAGATGTCACCAGAAAGAAACACAGAACCTGAAATACTCCAGTGTCTCTCTACCAGGTTTGCAAATTACTTCTAAAATTTTTTCTAAGAATCAAAATCAAACCCAAAATCAGCAAGAAAAACCCCAGGAAATTCATAAGAGCCAGCACTTCATGAAGGTACCAGTGCATCTCTTTTATAATCAGGTGCAAAGCAATCTGAAGGCTGTACAAGACTCCCATGCCACCAAGAGAAGTTTTAATTAGCTCCTGTAGGACTATGAGAAAGGCTTCATTTGGGTGGACCAAATGTCCAACTTCTCTAATTACCTGTCCCACATGGTGGTGATGAGGACATGCTAGGGAAAGCATAAATTTAATACTTATTTTACTTTTCCCTTCCCTCTCTTCTGAAATGACTTTCCAGTTCTTTTCAGCTTCAGGACTGTTTGTATTCCAAATACGTGAATTCTGTGTGTTTGCTAGCCCAGAAATTCTGTACAGTGAGCTCTCTACTCCCTCTGCACATCACTGCCACTGTATTTACCACTTCCTTTGTCACAGAGCAACACCAGACTATCACCACTTCTGTGAAGAACCACTTTCTTCTGGTTTTTTTGAAGCTGTTTTCTCTGACCTCTGTTTAATAGATTTTTTTATTTTTAATTGGAGAAGAAATAGGCCTGTGTAACCCTATTCATCCACTTCATACACCTCCCGGTTCTGCAGACTCCTGTTGTATCCCCAAAGTTGTTCCTTCCGTAGAATTACAGAACAGTTTGATTGAAAGGGACCTTTTAAAGGTTTCCTGGTCCAGCCCTCCCTGCAAAGATCTGCGACATCTTCACCTTGATCAGGTGTGCCAGAGCCTTGTCCAGCCTGACCTTGAACATCTCCAGGGATGGAGCATCCACCTCGTCCCGGGCAGCCTGTGCCAGGGCCTCTCCACCCTCGTGGTAAAGTACTCCTTCCTTATATCCAGTCTAAATTGGCCTCCTTCAGTTTAAAACCGTCACCCCTTGTCCTTTCTTTGTACTGAAGAGTCCCAGTTTAAGTTTTTACTTATCCAGTTGGGACATACTCAAGCCTTTCCACACCACTTCTACCTTTTTCTGAACCTTTCCCAATTTATGTTGCCCTTCTGTGTGAGAAGTCCAAAAGTACTCACAGTATTCAGGATGTTTCATAGTGTAACAGCCTTGTTCACTTTGTTCTGTTTCTTTCCCAATCGTCCCTGTGCTCTGATTAGCTTCTTCTGGCATTGCTGAGCGTTGGGATGGTGTTTTCATGGAACTTCTCCTAGGATCTTGCCCCTGAGTGGTGGTACCGAGCACAAAGCCCATCTTTCCACATATGAAGCTTGGAAGGTTTTTCCTCACGTGTGTCACTTTGCATTTGTGCACAGTTAATTACATCTGCCATCTTGCTGTCCAGTAACTCAGGCCTGTTGAAGTTCTTAATAATAGATTCTCATCATTACTATCCTAAATAATTTACAGACTTTGTCATCCTTTGTAATGCCTGTCATAGTCCTCAACAGAATTCCCTGAGGAAGTCCTTTGATGACTTTGTTCCACTGTGAGAACTGACAGATGGTCCAGTATCCCAGCTCTGTTTCCTAGCTTTTGATCAGATTTTTTTTTTTTTAAACTGGGGAATGACGTTTTCCTTTTAAGTCCTAGATGCTTAAGCATTTCCCTAAATATCTGTCAAAATCATTTTGAAAACTTTTTTGTTGCAATCCAAACACTTGTTGACCCTTCTGAGAGCTCCCCTGGGTTTACAGGAGATGCCATCCTTGTACAAAAACCACCTGACTCTTCCTGAGTACATGTTATTAATTCTGATGTCCGCTAATCCTGTTCTCATTATAGCTTCTACTAATTGGTGTGATACAAGCATGAAATGTGTTGTCTCAGTAGATCTCCCTGGAAACTTTAAAATAAATTCTCAGTCCCGTCATTATTCCATTCTCATGCTGATTTAACAACAATGGGCTGCGGATTTCCTGCCAGTAGTGGTGGCACAGCAAGTCCCAAGATGGGGGAATCTTCCCTGGCAGAAACGGAACACTCCCTTCCCACCGGCATGCTGCTGACAGAACCATGGAGTAACAGAATGGTTTGAGTGGGAAAAGACTAAAAGCCCACCCATTCCACCCCTGCCATGGGCAGGGACACCTTCCACTGTCCCAGGCTGCTCCCAGCCCCAGTGTCCAGCCTGGCCTTGGGCGCTGCCAGGGATCCAGGGGCAGCCACAGCTGTTCTGGGCACCCTGTGCCAGGGCCTCACCCCCCTCACAGGGATCGATTCCTTCCCAATATCCCATCTAAACCTCCTCTCATCGAAACCATTCCCTCTTGTCCTGACACTTCACATTGTTATAATTAGTCTCCCTCTGTGAGGAATTGCTGCTTTCTCCCCCAAAACATTTGCCTCACCTCCATACCCTCATCCTTGTCCGCTTGTTCCCTTCTAGAGATACTGCCTTCTTCCCAACATTTTCCCTTCTTTTCCTTCCCTTTCTCCAGGATCTAGGAAATACAGAATACACATTTTGTTTTGTTTTTGAGAAGCTGGGCAAAATACTGTCAGTAGAACACATCTGAAAACTTCATGAGTTAATGTGTCCTTGAATAGCATAAGATGCTTTGATTTAGACTACACTTTGCTGCTTTTCCTCCTGGGATTGCTGAGGAGTTTTCTGTTGCTGCAGTGATTGTTCTCTTTTGCTCAGTCATTTACTTGCATTTCAGGTTGCACACAGGCTTCCAGATTCTGAAATGAAAATGTCTTTAGAAGTCAAGAACAAGAAATATTTTTAGCTTGTCATGTTAGATTTTAATTAATCACCTCTGCCACCTTTTTCAGCATCAAAGGTTTGCAACATGCCCTTGCTAACATCAGGTAGTGAATATAAGCCTTAAATACACAGCGAATGATTAAGCTTCCTCATGCCTCACGTTGAAGACAGGCTTTTCTTAAGGCTCTTAATGTTTTGGTAGCAATCTTGATACACAGACAAATTTTTCACCGTTGTTTTTCATCTCTGGTTTCCACTCTGATCAATACTGATGCCTGGAATTTTCTTTTTAACTTACTCTCAATGTCCTGGCTTGAATAGTTAAACCAAGACTGCAATAAATTGGTGAAAAATCAGGAAATAGCACCTAGCGAGATCATGACAAAACTAAGCTTTAAAATTCTAATTTTACAGTATGTTATTATAAATTAGTTTTATGTTTAGTAAGGAAAGCTTAGGGAAGAGCAGATCGTGCACAGGTTATCCATTGCCACACACCACTTGCAAGCCCACAGTACAACAGAATTTGGTGTCACCCTGGTGTCCCTTGGAACATAATTTACCTGTTGACTCGCCTTGCTGATGGGAGGGTGGGATATCAAAAGCACTGTTGACGCTTGCATCATTTCCCCAGTGTGAGCTTTGCCTCCTGGACAGTCAAAGCTGACCAAATTTATGAGGAGCTGAGGGCAGGAGCTCACAGTGGAATTGCCAAGTGACATTCCTGGGGGTAGCAGCTCCTCTGCCTATGACAGGTACCAGCTGTGGGAATCCTCGTTCCTCTGGGTCTCTCAGTGCTTCAGTCATGAGGCTGTTTGAGCCATCACCACTAATTGACCTCAGTGGTCCTACAGGTAGTGTTTCTGTTACACGGCATGTATCATTCGGTTTGATTTTTTTTGGTGTGGAGTTTTTTTGGGATGGTTTTTGGATTTTGGTTTCTGTGGGGTTGTTTTGTGTGTATGGTTTTTGTTTGTTTGTTTGATTAATTTTTTTGTCATCAGAACAATGATTTCCCCTCTGAAGGGGAAATGTTGGCGACTGCAGGGGTTTTGCTGCCTCGTTTTGAGCACTGCCATCACTTGGGCAGTTTTATACGTGTGGAGTTGTGTTGTGAGCTGCAGGGGAGCCCAGCTCTGGTGCAGGACTTGTTCACCCAGAGTCTGAGTCCGGCTCCAGTCTTGTCTCTGCAGCAGGTGCCCCTCAGCTCCTTCTTCATTCCTCCTCTCACTGCAGGGAGAAACTGTGGTTAGCCCCGGGTACGAGTCAGAGCAGTGACACACAAAAGTGCTCTTGATACTCCTGAATTCTTTCCCTGGCTGTCAGTCATGCCTTCATACCTGGGCAAGGTACCTGAACCTTTCCCTCCTCTTTTTTCTCAAGCTTTACCTTGAACAACTTTTCCAAAGGTGTTTTTATTCAAATGAAGCCTTGCTGTTTCACTTGTGTACACCTGCATACTGAAAAGACACACTGAAACGAAATTACTGAATTTGCTTTATGTCAAAATACAGATTGTTCATATTACCTTCTATGAGTCCAGTGATTTTCAGAATAAGCATAAAGAACAAAATTGTCCAGCTGGACTTGAAACACAAATGCCTTCCTACAATCCAACAGACATGATAATGAAGGTGTTGAGGGTAGTTGATGTAAATATGTGCTACGGTGTTTAAATATTTACTGTTTTCCCTTCAGGAAGCTGATAGTGTGTATGCAGAAGGGTGTTTTTTACCTGTACTGTGCTGCAGTGATGTGGAAGCTGAACTGTTTAGCATTGAATGGCAGTGCTAAAATTATATTGTCTCTGTGTAATTATATATACAGGCCCACTCACATACATAATTTACTGGAGAATGTAATAATGCATCACAGATACCATCTTATTTTCTTGTAGTAAATTAGTTTTTTAAGTGAGCAACATTTATTTTGAATAGAGAATTCAAAGATTACTTTGAGATTCTTTTTAGAGGCATGTTATGATATTTTTCTTGCACTTTGCTTGCTTTAGAGTTGACTATTTCTGGATAAATGAAGTGAGAGCTGATACTGATGCTTGAGTGCAACATGCCTGTTTGAGGGGGTGACAGATGTATGTGATTTCAAAAGAAATGTCTTCTATAATTTAGCTTTAGTTGCCATTGGGTCCAGACCTACTGTGGTTGCCCCCTAAGTTAGTTTAAATGTGTATGTTTTCTGGGTCTGACTGTGTGTTTCTAGCGTGCCTGTCACCATGGTAACTGCACACCTCTGAGTTTAAATTCTGCGACATGAGATCACTGCAAGTCTTGCTCTAAAGAGGTCTGAGTTGCTGCACTTCAAAAGTTGGGAGGACTGTGATATTGTCTCTCCCTTTAACTTGAATCCCCACACAATGGGATTAAATCCAGTGCTTGTCTGCACTTGTGTCTTTATTCTAATTTTATATGTAACAGCTTTATGAAACGCAAATAACTTGTTACATAATATGCAGTGCTGAACAGTGTGATTTATCTTTAAATATGCTTTTTAAAATAGACTATTCCACTCTATAAACAGAGCACATTTGTGTGTAATCTTGCTGCACTTTTCACTGTGCTGTAGGTTATTTTCAACCGCACTGTATTGTTGCGAAAGTTTTTATCCTTCACTGCTATGGAGAATCCTTGTGGACCTGATTAAACGCTTTTTTTTCTATTCGTGGCGTTCAGGTTTAAATGATATGCTCTGTTGAAACCCCACAGGTTATAAGATTGTCCTTTTACTCATTTATTAATCCTCATTTGGGCTCTGGAGTTGTTTTATTTCTGAAACTTGACAGATCTGAGCCTGAACTTCCTTGAGTTAAAGCCTGTTAAATGTGAATGCTGCTTCTGATTTGGCCTCATTTCTGTCGTGTTTGTCTGCAGTCCTGCAGTTCTGGCGGTCTTCTGCACGAAAAGTGTTTTGTATATATGTAGTGATGTTTAGCAAATTAATACAATGCACAAGTGAATAATTTCTCTTTATGGAACTCCTTTTTTGTACTCATGTTACCCAAAAGGAAGCCAAATGTATGAGTGCTTGAGTTTGGCTGTTAGAGCCCAGACAGGAATTTCTGTTCCCTGTGCACAGGTGTGGAGGTGCAAGAGGGGTGGGGTGGTTCTGGGCAATGAGGAGAACGGAGTGATCCAGAGAAGTTCGGGTAGAATCACTCCTGGATGCCCTCAGACACAAACCCAGATGTTTTTATGTTTGGGCAGGCCCCTCACTGGTCCTGCTGCCTGTGAAATGTCTGGATTTCTAAGGGGTTCATTTAAGGCACCTGTGGAAATTAAAGGAGTGTGTTTAGGTAGAATATTTTCTGATCTGTTTTCATCTGATCTGGGAGAATTCTGTTTGCTGCGTGGCTGTAAGTTAGTGCACAAGCAATATAAAATAAGGTTGTAAAAAACCATCCCTATGAAATGGGAGCTAAGGTAGATAACTGGTGGCTCTCCCCTCCCTGCTAGATAATACTGGTCATGCTACATTCTGAGAGCAGCAAAAACTTCCCTGAAAGTCCTGTGGAACACACCTGGACAATGCCCTTCATGTGAGAAATGCCAATGAGAATATGACAGTTTTTGTGTGAATAGCATTTTCTTGTGAAAACAAAAGGTTGCTGCCATACAGTTATGGGTGAGGCTTCTTGAAAGAAGGGCAAAAATGTTCTGGGAGCGTGATGAGTAAGAAGAGCCCCTGTTCTTCTGGGAAAGTGGGGAATAAGCTGAAGCCAGTGCACAATCTGCATTTTCTGGAGGAGGAGGTGGTCGTTCCAGGCTTGGTGCCCCATGCTCGCTTGTGAGGAAAGTTTTAGGTGAAAAAGTGCAAGAGAGAAGATCTACAGACACCCCACTGTAGTTCTGTTATTGTACTTGGCTGTAGGAGCTCTTTAGGGAATTGTACTTTGTTGTCTTGTATGTGGAAGTTTAAGAACAATAACTTGAAAATAAGTACATGAAAGCTATTACCTTCATTCACGGGGGAATATTTTCAGGGTAGTTTCACCTCCAATCCATGTTTCAAGACTAAAACTTAAAACACATCTTCCTTGGGCTGACAGCACTTTGGGTGGAGTATAGAAAGTCTTTTGGTTTTCTTTTTGCTGGGTGTGATGTTTTTCGTGTTTTGTATTTTTCGGTTGGTTGGTTTTTTTGTTTATTTTTTCAATTTTATATATCTTTTTAATTTAAGAGCTTCTCAACCTTTTTATTTCTTTGTTCTAATTTGCAGCATTACTTTACTGTTCTCTTTGGCCATGAGGGGCAGAAGCCACTGGAGCTGCGTTGTGAGGATGAGGTTGATGGAGATGAGTGGGTAGAAGCTATTCACCAAGCGAGGTATGAAACTTGATTTGTGACCCTCTGATCCATTTTATTACAGATAAATGGATAATACTTTGAAAATCTAAACCCACCTTCCAAACAGAAATAAATGTTAACATGTATGAGTTGTGTGTTGTTTGCAATTCATGAGTATGTTATAGGAAAAAACCACCTTTAACATTCAATGCTTATTTCACTGTCTTTTTATCTTTCATAAGCAATTGTGCTGCAGTTGAAATTACTTCAGGAAGAACATGATTTTATTAGAAACAAGCCCTAGGATTAGTCGTCTGTTAGAGACAAGTGTGTCATATGAATGAGGAAATTAATGATATGACAGATGAATAAATGAGTTTTTCCTTAAAAGCTCTTACAGAAAAATAAATGTAAGAAAGAGGAGGTCAAACCATTAGATGATAAAGTGTGACAAATAAAATTCTGACTTTGAAACTGAAGTTTTTAATCACCTGAACCACAGTTTTGTGAAAAGAGATGCGGTAGGACCTCCAGCCGTGCAGGAGGCTTTGCCTGAGGAGAGGTCTGCGAGTGGTCACGGCTGAGGTGTAATCTAAATGAAAATCGTCTCCCTGAAGGTTCGTGGAATGGTGTGCGGAGGCAAAGCCGCTGCTGAAATGCACTTTCTGCAGCCTCCTCGCATCCACACTCACCTCAGCTAATCTGCAGTGCCATGGCAACGCACAAGGAACCAGGCAGCTCCGGAATTGCTTAGGACATGAGCCATGTAAACACGAGTGATTCTGCTTTAGAACTAAAATTGAACACGAGCAGCTAGTAGTTTTTAATTTAGAGCTTGTGAAATGAGGCCCTGGGGCTGCAGGTCTTGTGCTGCCTGGACACCCAGCCTTGGGATGTGCATCCTCTTCTTGGTGCTGGTACCTCCTGAGCCGGGCCCTGCCCTGTCCCAGGAGAGCCCCTGCTGGGTGGGCAGTGGTGAAGCACTTTTTGCCTGGTACCCCTCTGGGTGAGCACGTTATTCCATGCCTTGGGTGTCCCTGGGGCTCGCAGCTCGGCCCGTGCCCCATGTGTGACAGCCACAGCCCGTGGGCAGGGACAGCCTCCTTGTCAGTGGTCTGGGACAGCTTCTTCTGTGGAGTACGACCGACAGAGAGTGAAGAAAGGAACAGGGCTTTTGCCTCGAGGTAATGGCATTCAGGGGCAGCAGCATCCCGGTGTTCCCTCTTTGCAGCATGAGTTTGGTTTTGTCACAACCTTTCCCTGACAGGAGGGGGCAGCCGGGGGGGTCGGGCTCTGCTCGCAGGGAACAGGGACAGGAGGAGAGGGAACGGCCTCAGGCTGGGCCAGGGGAGGCTCGGGGTGGACACCAGCAGGAATTTCCCCATGGAAAGGGTGCTCAGGCCTTGGCAGGGACAGCCCAGGGAGGTTTGGAGTGCCCATTCCTGGAGGTGTCCAAGGAATGGCCGGATGTGGCACTCAGGGCTCTGGGCTGGTGACAAGGCAGGACTCAGGCACAGCTGGGAGTCCATGGGCTGGGAGGGATTTTCCAACCTCAGGGATTCTGGGATTCTCGTCCACTGCCTGGTGTAAAAGGCGTGTAAGCAAGAAGAGGTTTGTAACACAAAGTAAACTTTCTCTCCTGTTAGTTCAGTCTGTAAATGTGTCACACATGAATTTTCAGGGTTGAAACTGACACAAAATCAAGCCAGTGATAAGCAATACACAGCTGAAAATATTGAGAACTTGTGAAGAAGTTGGTTATGACATTCAGGGTCAGGGTGGTTGACTTTTGGCTCCACCAGGAAGTTGTCATTGCAGCCTTTAGAGGACAGCTGGGTCTCTGAGGTAACTAAGATCAGTATTTTTATCTCCATCCCTTTTGGTGTTTGACTGTTTCCCCTTTGTTTTGGCCTACCTCCTGATGATGTTGAACTACGGACACCTTTGGGAGGGACAGTCTCATGGTCCTATGTCATTCGGGGGATTTTCTAATTCACTTTTTCTGCACAGGTATTTAAATTTCTTGGAGAAATTTTCCAGGGATATGGACATGGCTTTCTTGTGTTTTCTTGAACAAAATTCCAACAAATGACAAAAAAAGAGTCTAAAATTTAGTTGGTAAGCATGGAGTGCCATTCTCTTTTGTGGTCATCTCCTTGCTCTGACGGTTTTCTACTTCACTGGAAGCTGCTTTTGTTTGTTGTACATTGTGTCGAGCAGAATAACTTGGAGTTTCTAATTTGTTACTAAACCACTGGGTCTCTTGCTGAAGATACATAAAAAGAAGCTGAAGTAATCGTATTATATTGTGTAAGATTTTTCTTGCCAAGTTAATTAAACAAAATAGCACTGATTTTCTTTAGGGATTGAACTATGCCTGCATCGTGATCTAGACCTTTTCCCTTGAGTTTATCTGTGTTTTTGAAAAATGGGAGAAATTTTGGCAACTTCTTCAGTGCCACTGTTCATTTGAGCCTAACCTAAGACAACTCTGACCCTTCTCTCAGGTTTTTGTTATGCATTGCTGAATGACGTTTTATGTAGCACTTTAAAGATACCTTTTTTATCTCAGGTGTCTTATTTACAAATTGCAGGAGACACTGAGATTTCTACTACTCTTAAACTGAAAACAGACCTGGGAACATCTTGTTCTGTGTGAATATGCTGGCATTTGAGAAAGGGAAATATTTGATTGTTTTCCAGAGGGTCTTATCCTCACGAGGAGCTGTGGTAATCCATGTGTTAGCTGAGACAATGCAATTGAGGTAGTTGAGGTTTTATGTTTTCTCAGATTGACATATAGAAAATCTAATTAGTCTGATTTTGGGCTGCTTTTCATAATTTTTTGTTTTTTTGTTTTCCCAAGTACATGTTTGTAGCCATCAAAATTTCTTCCATGTTTATTTACTTTTTAAGTTATAAACAGAGTATTGAAAAAAGGATGCTCCAATCTTGGTGCACCCCATGGCCCACTCTGGGTAAATAAGTAATTTATTTGGATGGCAGTACATAAATGAAGGATTTTTTTCTGCGTTGACATTGTCCGTTGTTTCTGTCCATGATGCCCTCTCCTCATGTGGGGGATTGTTTGGCTTTTGAACTGGAACTGGGATGTTTAATCCAGTGTGTTTTAATGGGACCTCACTATCAGTTCCACATCTGTACTTACTTTTCTCCTCCTTCCATTTTATTTGAATTTTCAGTATTTTAGTCTCTCAGTAATATCCAAGGTGGCAGAGCATGGTTTGCTTCTTCTGTAGCTTCTTGCTACATTTTTGGGAAGGAGGATTTATTCCTGGCAAATCCTAATTCCACTGTCAGTGACTGCATCTGGAAGTCCTGTTTTTGGCTTTGTTCCAGAACTTGTTCTCTTAGGAAAAAATCAGTTTCACCCTTAATACACTGAGGTGTACTTATCACCCTCTCTTACAAATTCTCTGCATTTCAAGGGTTTTTTTTGCATTTTGCTCAAAAATCTGTATGCTTTTTTTTTTCCCCCTTGCATATGGATGCAGTATTAATAAAATTTGCTGGACTTCTCTACTTTAACTTATTCCAAAGTCTTAAATTTACTAGGTGTGGGAATGAAAACCCTTATTTCATGCAGGCACAAGTGTGAACTTAATTGGGAAACTGATTTGAAAAGGAATTATGCTTGCTTTATTTATTGCCAGCTTAGTTTTAATCCATCTCATTCCTCCAGGTCTGTTCACTGCACCGGTGATGTGGGAGAAGAGCAGGGAGGAAAATGGGAATGCTTCTTTCATCTGGGTCACTGTTTAGGGTGTACAAGGAACTACTGCCCTTTAACTGGCAATTTAAAATTAAAAACAAACAGAAGCAAAAAGGCTTTCTCTCAGATTCGTAGGCGCACTTTGCTGTGTATTTCATACAGTATTTTGCAGGTGGTTGTAAGCTCAGTGTGGCAGCTCAGAGCTGCCTTGTACCGATGCCTTGCTCAGTGAAGCTTTATTAGCTGAGGCCTGGTGCTTTAATAACCACGATTTTATGGTTTCTGGTGGGCTGGCAGTGAGGCAGAGAGGTACATCCAGTACACACACACAGGATGGGCTCCCCAGGAAATAACTGAGCCGTGCAGGCTGTCCAGGAGCTGCTCCTGGACCCTCCATCCCCAGCTGCTGCCGGTGCTGTGCTACTCTCTGCTCCAGCTGGGCACACGCAGGGCTGCAAAGTCATTTCTCAGCCAGCCATCCAACCTCATGGTGTTCCCAGAAGCTGGGTTGGGTCTCTGGTGCCCTCCAGCAGCCAAATCAGAGTCTCTGTTGATCCAGCTGGGCCTTGGTGTATCCCCAGCGCTTGGCTCACCCGGCTCGGCTGTGGCTTGTGGTCACACACCAGGGCCAGGCTCACACCTCCCAGCTTTCCAGTGTGGTGCTGGCACTGCAGGGACCTGTGGCCCCTTGGTCCCAGCTCCAGAAAGTGGCACTGAGAGCTCCATGGATGCACAGATGGAGTCCCCTCACCAAGGAAAGGAGTGAGAAGCGGGGTTTGATGAGAAGGCAGGATGGGTAGGGGTGATGATGTGCAGATCACGGCCAGACAAGTGTATTTATCGGTCTGGTTACATGTGATCCTTTATCTCCTTGTATCCCCTTGTATCCCCTTATCTCTGTGTTTTCCAAAGCTTGCTACCCCTCAAACCTCTTCCATGCCCCATTTCCCTGCCTTTGGTTCCTGCACTTCCATAACAAGCCTTGTACAATCCCAAAATGCTCTTGCTTGTATCTCATAAAAAGTTTCACACCACTATGTTTGGTAGCTCTTCTCAGCCTGAGAGGAGACGTGGACAGCCTTTCCATGGGCTCTGGGCACACCTCATGGCAGCCTTTCATGAGCTTCCCTTTTAAAGGGGGCTTATGAAAAAGAGGGAGAATGATATGTTACATGGGCAGATAGCAAGAGGATGAGGGGGAATGGTTTTAAACTAAAAGAGGGAGTTAAAATTGATATTAGGAAGGAATTTTTCCCTGTGAGGGAGGTGAGGCCCTGGCACAGGGTGCGCAGGGAAGCTGTAGCTGCCCCTGGATCCCCAAGGCCAGGCTGGACAGGGCTTGGAGCAGCCTGGGACAGTGGAAGTTGTTGCTGCCATGGCAGGGGTGGCACTGGGTGATCTTTAATGTCCCTTCAACCCAACCCATGCTGTGATTCTGTGATTCATGGCTGCTCATGCTTTGAGTTCTGTGTCAGTTTTGCACAATGGGGTGAGGTGTCATTCTCCTCCGGTTTGTTTGTGGATGAATTCCTATGGTCAGATTTTCCTGGCTGGAGTGCCAGGACCGTGGGAACAGCTGGTTTTGGTGTGAGCTGTGAATCTGATGGGTGACACACTGGCTGATGAGACGTGCTTTCAGCACAGTCTCCATCCCACACGAGAGGGTAGCGTTCCCTCCCTGCACACCCATGTTCCTGGAGTGAGCCGTTCCCCACAGACATGGTTTGGGTGCTCTGGCTGTTGGGTCCACCCTTCCAAAGGCTCTTTATTCCAGCTGGTATTTCCCCCTCTCAGTTAAAAGGATCATGTAGTAAAACTCGTTTGGGATGTGGAGTCCTCGTGGTGCCCTGCGGCTCTGGTGGCCACAGGGATCCCTCAGAACTCCGGATCACACAGGAGGTCATTAAAGGTTGGGGGTTTCTGTGCACTTGTGCTCTCCTGAGGCGCCTTGCTTAGAGTCACAGGGAAGGATTGGTTATGTTCTACTGCAGCTTTTACTGTTCCCATCTCTGCTGTGGCTGTGACTGTGCCATCAGGCTTTAAAACCTGTCTGGAGGCTGTTTCTCCTCTATTAAGGAGCCCTACAGATGCTGGAGGTGGATGTGGAGACAGATGCAGGCAATTTCTTCTGCCTTCCAGACAGCCAGAGCCTGGTTTTCATAACGAGTGAATTAGGTTGTGCATTTGTCTTTTTAAGAGGGTGATTTGATGTGGCTAGACCCAATGCCTAGTTCTTCCAGCAGCCGGAGCAGCTTTAGTGCAATTAGCGTGGAGTGCTCCAAAGAACCATAACTCTGGTCTCAGCTCAGGACAAAACTCAAATATATCGGCTGGTAGCACTACTGGAACTTCTATCCTGGCTTGTTGCCAGAGCAAGGAGACTTTAATAATAAGGCTATGGTTAAACTTTTTCCCGTTTTCCTACATCTTCTGAGCATGTCAGCTGAAATGGTGCAACAGTTTTTCTCAGGACTTGATTCATTTCTTCCTCTCTCCATGTGGTAGGTGGTGGTCAATCAGAGCTTCTTGAAATACCTGGTTTGAGCCCTGTCTCTACAGATGATGGCAGTAGATAGGTTCAGCCTCAGCTTTCAGGATGTTTTATCTATACTACACATTACAGAATTGCTTCTCTCAATAAAATATTGGTACAAATTCATGTAAGCTGTGGTTTGCAGCAGTTGTTTCTTTCTGTTAAACGAGACCCCAGACAGAGAACCAGATCTAGGCTGGCTGCTTACAAGTTGTTTTATATATTTTTTGTGTTCCTTTGACATTTGAACATTTTGGTACAGTTTTCTCTGACAAGAATTTTTTATACATGTGTGTTCGTGTCAGTATTGAAACCCTGTCCTCTTGTAAGGCTCCTGAGATTACTCTGGATGTTCAGGTTAACACATTTGGACATTGTGATCTCTATTCAGGCATGCAGAGAGATGGATGGAAACGCTGTTGGAAGTACGTGAAGTTTATGCCTAAAGCCTCTGATTTTTCCTTTCCTAGCAGTAGTTTTGAGAAGGAAAATGGATTTAGCCTATTCTAGGTTAGTGTAGATGTACACAGACTTTTTAAATTGACTCTTCTTCATGCTGCTAATTATGGGAGTGAAGGGGATGTTTGGTTTCAGGCTGAGCCTGACATTTTAGACAGCCAAAGCCGCCTTGGTGAATTGCTCTAAGAACACCTCAAAAGAACAAAAACTTCAGTCTTCCACAGCAAAGTTTCTTGTTCCCCAGAAAAACAAAGCTGTGGGAGGCCAGCTTAATGGATTTAAAGAATCTGAAAAATATACATAAAGTTTCTTCCCCTGAAGGAGGAAATGAAGAGAAAGAAAAGCACTGTATGTAACAATATCTTGGGTCCTTTGTCAGCAGTTCATCCTTTGTGAGTCTGTGTCTTACTATTTTCCTACTATTTTCCTCAGCTTGAATAAAACCAAAGTGAAACTCGTCAAATTCTGTATTAAATGGGTAGCAAAACTTTAAGAACATTTTGAAAAGGATAAATAGAAAAAGAGGGTGTTTCGCCTGTCTGGATTTGGTTTTAGGTAGGAAGGACTATTTATATTAAATGTAAATCAGAGAAAGCATTTTATTACATGTGTTACATATATTTTTATCTTCATAAAATTGTAAAACAATTAGTGCTAACTGTATTTTTAACTCAGACACTTTTTAGAATGTACAAATGCCTTTTTAGGGTGCAAAGAGAGGAAGTACTCTGGTCTCTGAAAAAAACCCCAGAATTCTTGCAAAAC
Source organism: Rhagologus leucostigma (assembly GCA_013397725.1). Lineage (NCBI taxonomy): Eukaryota > Metazoa > Chordata > Aves > Passeriformes > Rhagologus > Rhagologus leucostigma. The sequence goes on along the minus strand of VZTD01001442.1, from coordinate 306,608 downwards.
AAAACAAATTATTATTGAAAACTTTTAAAGAAGTAGTCTCATACTTCACTGCTGTCATTGCACAGCTGAGTGGTAAGTGGATTGTTTCATGACAGATTTATTTATGTATGTTTTTTACTTCTTGGAAGAGGTGCCCTGACCTTCCTTTTTCCAATGTATTGTTTACTTCTGCAGTAGTCAAAATATAACAGCAAATGTAATAGAATTAAATGATTGTTTTTATAATCTGTACAAGTAGGAAAAACTTTTACTTTATGATAGCTGTGGGAACTTATTGTAGTTATTTTAAATCCGAGCTTGTTTTCCAGGTTAGGTGTTGAACTCAATAGCTGTGCTTAATATTGGCCTCCTCCAGTGTATGAGTGCACTAACACTGGCTGAAATACAAGTAAATATTTACAGAAAAACCACACTATAGAGGATGCACATTATTGCGATTTTGAAAGCCTCACAGTATTTAATAGCAAATGTTCATTGTTTTATGAGTGCTATAACAAGTGGGAAGAAATTTAAAATGAAGAGATTTGCAGCCCAGAAATTCCTTCTGTTAAATCCTGTGCTCAAACTCAACAGTGGAAAAAGATGTGATATTAAATAGTGAGGGATCCCTTCTCAAAGATTTAGGGCCTCCATTCCACTATGTTTTGTTTGGTCTTTATCTTGTAAATTTATGCAACTCTCAGAGGAACAACCTTGCTGAAACATGGGGGAAGAGGCAGCAAAGGATCTGTTGATTTTGTTGCTTCGGGGTCAGACTGGTGAAGGTGCTGCATAGGTAGAAGCTGATTTCTCCTCTAGCTGAAGCTGAGAAGCATTTCTGACATGGTGCTCTGATTGTGGCATCTAATTGCACTAAGGATATTTTCAGGAAAAAGCTGCCCAAGAGCTAAAAGAAAGACTGATACCGTGGTTCCTCATACTGATTAGATTAAAAGCATTTATTTCAGTAATCTTAAAATGGCCTAAAAAATAAAACATTTGTTAGCACACTAAAATGACAGTTTTGATGGGAATTCTTCCATAAAGAGATCTGGCAGATGGAGAGAATTAGTTCTGATGAAGTGCTACATGCTCCCCCAAGTCCTCACAAAAGATGGGAGAAAATCAAGGCCTTAAAATAAATAAACCAAATTGGATTTATAGAATTCTTGGGCTTAGCATGAGATTTAGAAGCTCATAAAAAGTGCAGTTATCTTGCTCTCAGTAACTGGATACTGTGAAACTGCGTACTGTAGCACTTGTGTCTAAAAAGGATATTAAACTCTCTCAGTGTGGATGATTTGGTGGTTATGATTTGGGTGGTTCATGATCAAGCTGTATATTGCAGCTTAAGCCAGACAAACATGGCTTTGCAGCCTTCTTGTCACTGGGGCCGTGTTTATCTGTCCATGTCTCGTAAGCGGGGATGAAGACCAATATCTGTCTGTTTTTACTGAGCTAAGCTTTCCCTGCCAGCTACTCAGACATCCTGATTGAGCGGGAGGTGCTGATGCAGAAGTACATTCACCTGGTGCAGATCGTGGAGACCGAGAAGGTCGCGGCCAACCAGCTCCGGCACCAGCTGGAGGACCAGGACACGGAGATCGAGAGGCTGAAGTCGGAGGTGCGTTCCAGACCCACCAGGCAACCACTGGATTGTAGCATTTTGCTGTGTGCCTTTCAGTGGTATTCAATATTTCTGTAGTACTTCGTGAAAATGGCAGAACCCAGTGAGGTCAGTAGGTAATGGTCCCTCAGTGACTCCTTGGATAAATAATTTTCTTAGAAATATTGGGACCTGTTAAGCTGATTGGATTACTTTTCCTGTCAGAGAGTTTAGGATGACACATTGCTTTGCAGAATGGGTTCCTGATGGCATTATTTCCTCCCTGCCTTCAGGTTTGAGTTTGATCCCAACACAGGACCTTTGGTTGTGATGGTGTTAAGAACTGTTCCAGATTGCTCTGATTCACGGAGTGGTGTTAAAAACCTTGTTGCAGTCCCGAGCTGATAAAGCCCAAAAGGCAGAGTTGGTTTTGGGGGGATAACCTGCTTGTTCTGGGTCCCCCTTCCAGCTGGAGAGAGATCTGTAATGGCCTGAGGAGAAGTCCTCCAGTCCCTGTCACCAAGCGTGTGCTTGTCATTCTGTGTCCCTTCCACGGGCTGGGGGGAGGGGAAATTGCTGTTCTGTTAGTTCTCCAGCTAAGGGTTTCATTAGCTCGAAGAAGCATTTAATGAATGTTTGGTTTTCAGATCGTAGCGCTGAATAAAACAAAAGAAAAAATGCGACCTTATCAAGGCAACCAGGAAGATGAAGATCCAGACATAAAAAAAATTAAGAAGGTAAACAGGAAGTCTTTTGTGTTTAAAGGGAGAAGGGTGGGATGAGGGGTGTAGTTCTGTATTTCAGTCTGTCTAGTTTTATTTATTTTCTTTAAATACAGTCAAATTGCTAGTCTTCCTTTGCCCTGCCCCTACTTAAACATCTTTAATTACATATATTTTAGTGCCACATTTTATCCCATGATGTAATTGCATAATATCGTTTATGGAATGTGTCTAGTTTCCATCTTCTTCTTGGGTGTGCAGTCTGAGACAGGGTCAGCACTGACCTGGTAACTTGGTGTGAATTTTCCTTTAACAATTGTCAAAGAAGCTGTAAATGCCCCTTTTAGGAGCAATAGAGCTTTGGATCTGTGTGTAAATCACTGCATTCTTCACCTTGGTAATTTTGACAGTTGGGCTCCTTTTTTTCCAAGTTATTTTTTCGGAGTAAACTGATACCAGTGAAATTTTGCACTTCTCTTTCAAGATGAATGATCTTCCCACCAAGATCAGGGCACAGACATAACGACATTTCCTGTGACCAGATGTAGACCTTTTCTGTAATCTTTAATCCACTTGCAACTTCAACAGATATTGTGCTTAGTTAGATTTTCTCATGACATAGAGGTGCTTTTCAAGAATGCCAAAAATCTGTCTTTTTGAATAATGTGTTTGTTGCCTTGGTGTCTGATACCAAGCAATATATTGATACATATCTTTAAATACACAGGCCAAGTGTTACCTGTTCAAAATGGACAGCAAACTGAGTTTAAGAAATTATTTAAGAATTCTGCCAATAATGATATTGCATCCATGTTGGAATGTGTTACCTGGAAGTATTGCAGGATACCTTTGGGGTATAAGAGAAATGTGTAAGGGAAGGAAGAAGGAACTGCCCACCCTCCTTGTGCTGATGGGAAGGGACATCACCTGAGCTTGCAGTGAATTATTCCCTTATATATATGCCATGTCTTCACAGTCTGTTTCCTGGCAACAATTATGACCCTTAACAAATAGAAATGTAAAAAATATTTAATTACAGAACAGCTATATATCGATAAGAGAACATTTTTGGTTTTAAGCAAAGACTTTTAATTTTGAGGGTTATTTCTACAGTGAAGAGCTTATGATAAGTCATGTAGTGTGGTTTTTTTTTTATTTTCTTGTTCTGCTTGATCCCTTTATAGGTTCAGAGCTTTATGCGGGGCTGGTTATGCAGAAGAAAATGGAAAACTATTGTCCAAGATTATATTTGTTCTCCTCATGCAGAGAGCATGAGGAAGAGGAACCAGATAGTTTTCAACATGGTGGAGGCTGAGTCTGAGTATGTGCACCAGCTTTATGTCCTGGTGAACTGTTTCCTGCGGCCCCTGAGGATGGCAGCGAGCTCCAAGAAGCCGCCCATCAGTCATGACGATGTCAGTAGCATTTTCCTCAACAGGTATGGGGGTTTTATTTGGGGTTTTTTTTTTGGTTTGGGGGTTTTTTGTGGCTTTCTATTTAGGGTTTTTTTATGGGTTTCCCTGACTGCTGCTTGCCGTTCTGGTTCAGCTGGCAGTAGAGAGGCCTGGCTCTTGTTTTGGCTCTGGTGCAGCTGGTGTCACTGAGCCAGACCACGTTTCCAGGGCTGACAGGCAAAGGTGCTGCAGGTGATGCTGTTTGAAACCAGCGCGACCTCTTTACCTTCCTACATTCTGTGTCTTCCTCTGCCAGAGGAAAAAAAGGACAGATGGTGCCTCTTGGGGCAGTTCTCATAATTTTCTGTCACCTTCCCTGTTTCTTTTTTCTCTTAAGAGGGCAAAACTGGACTTAGTGGCCTCATATGATCCCAATTAGACCCTGAGGATGAGTACGTCAAAGCTTCTATTTTCTGTTGTCCTGCCTGAGGAGTCTCCTTCCCTCTCCCTTGTCTTTTCACATCCTGCAAAAAAGAATTGTTCTTTCATTATGCATCCAAGTACTGTTGTAATGAGCGTGTTCAAGTAACCCAGGAGGCATCTAATATTACGTACAGGATTGGGATTGCATCCAAGTCTGCCCCAAACTTCTAAGAAATAGAATATGTTCTTTAGTCATGAGGCAGGTTTCCTTTTCCTTGTTAGAATATGAATACAATGTTAGAATATTTCTTCACCAAATACTACGTGTTTTTCAGAAGCACTGAGCCAGTATTTTTAAACAATGCAATGAAAGGAAGCACTTATTTCCATAACAATAACTGTCTTCTGTTTTTTTACTAGCAAAGTGCAAAAGAGGAAGAGATGTTTCTCTGTGAATTATTAATCAGAAAATAAAACCAGAATTGTCTTTTTGTTTGTTTAAATACTTGTTTTTCAGTGAAACAATCATGTTTCTTCACGAGATATTTCACCAGGGCTTGAAAGCAAGAATAGCTAACTGGCCTACCTTAATTCTAGGTAAGTTACTTTATTTTCTGTAGGGGTATAAGTTTCATATTTGTTTTTGAAAATTCAGTAGGGATTTTTTTTTTTTAAGACACGACTTCTTAAAAGTCCTTTTTGAAGGGAATGCATTTGCAGAATTAAAACCAGAAGATCAGGTGTAGTGGGAATCCCATGTGGGCAGTAATAGTCTGTATATGAGAATTGCTCTGCCCTAAGCATTGATTAGACTTGTATATTTTGTAATACTGCCTAACTATTAGGTAATCAGAACAACCATCATTGGGCAGGTGAAAGAGCTATGTTTAATGTTTCTAAATTGTCAGTATATTGGAAACAGAACTGATTATAGTAATTCACTTCCAGAGAAAACACTGCTTTCTTTAAAATTGTATTTCAATAAATGGGTAGCTGGGGAAAAAAAAGTCATTTCTCTGCTTTTTCTAGCTGACTTATTTGACATTCTGCTGCCAATGCTGAACATATATCAAGAATTTGTTCGGAATCATCAATACAGCCTACAAGTACTGGCAAACTGTAAGCAAAACAGAGATTTTGACAAACTCTTGAAGCAATATGAAGCCAACCCAGCATGTGAGGGCCGAATGCTGGAAACTTTCCTTACCTACCCCATGTTTCAGGTAGTCCCTGTATATTTTTTGTGTGTATTTGGTTTTACTTTTCATTTTATGTTACTGATATTATAATAGATTGAAGGCTCTTCGTGCTTAACTAGAAATACTCTCCTGCAAATTAGTTTAGTTTAATTTATTTTGTTGTTACACCAAAACTCTGCCTGTAGAGATCTCTTCCCCAGCTGTGCTGGCTCATCTTTGTTCAGAGTCTCATGGATGTTGAAGGGGGGTGTGGGATGAGGATAGCACTAAAGAAAATTGCCAAGGAGCAGTGCCTTGACTTAAGACCTCTTATTGTAAAGTCCAGAGAGAGATGACGTACAGCAACTTAGATCAGCCATAAGCATCTTACTAGGAATACATTTCGTGTCTTTCTCCCCACTTCATTCTCGAGTGACTTGGTCTTCAGAAAATGAAAAATAAACTGCAAAAGTTTTGAAAACTGTGCTTACCCTCCTGATATTTTACTGTGAGCTGCCTAGATTAGACATTTACAGCTGTTTTAAGATGTCTGTCAAGCACTGGCCTGATAATTTTGTGTCTTTTTCATTTAACCTGACATTTTACTCATCGGGGGAAGAGTGAAACCCCTCAGTTTGTTCAGTTACTGGCAACTCAGATAGAGAAAAAATTTAAAAAGGGGCATCAGTGACACATATGTTAGTGCTAGTTATTCATATTAGCCCAAGGAGTCATTAGCACCTGCAACAATACTTTTTAAAATTTTGAGGTGGTGTATTTTAAAGTTTTTATGGGTTTGAGGTTTTTTTGGGTTGAGTTGAAACCAGGTCAAGGGAGGGGAAGAGATGGTCCTGTTCCTGTGTAATGAGGAATGTTATTATGTCATTGCTGATGACTTTCCACTTGAGCATAATGTTGCCTCTCCTCCTACATAATTCTTGTTGTGTCAGACAAGTTATGCTGCACCATCACTTGGTTCTGGTTAAAAGCTCTGAAGGGTCCTTCTCACCGTGGTTAAAAGCTCTGAAGGGTCCTTGTTACCCGGTAGCCTTTAATAGTCAAATCCTGGATATTCTTCAATCTCCTTTTGTGCAATGTGAATTTTATCTGAATGCAGACCGCTCACCTGGTATTTTCAATGTCAAAAGAAATGTACATGTTCATAATCTATTAAAATTGAGGGAAAGTATATATGGATTCACTGATATTATACCTTATTGGTTTCAAGATTCCCAGATACATTATAACACTTCATGAACTTTTGGCTCACACACCACACGAACACGTTGAGAGAAAAAGCCTTGAATTTGCTAAATCTAAACTAGAAGAACTTTCAAGGTAAGATTTTTCTACCTTATGTCTGATAATTTCGAATTAAAAATTAAATTAAAAATTTTGAATTAATTTTCTTTTCAAAACCTGTTTTTCTTTATTTTTATTGGGTTTTGCTCCTTTAAAAAACGTATGTATTTTAAAGAAAAGGGTCAAATCTAAACCAGAAGATAATGAAAAATAACAAAAGTATTCCAGTGTAATATTTTTTCTTTTCTATTTATTTTTTTTTTTCTGGCACACTTAAATCTTCAAGTGTCTCCTTGTATTTTGGTTAGGGGAGAATCGAAATCACTATAGAAACCACCTACTCCTGGGTTATGAACAGAGCAGTTTTCTTTAAATAAAGAAATAATTTTTTTCTTACCTTAAAGAGAGAAGGACATTTTAAATAATCAGAGTCTTGAAAAGTACCTAATTCTCTATCTGTGTTACAGTTTTTGTATGCTGATATGAAAACTGACTTTCATATATGCTTCAAATAATGCCAGATAAGCAGGAACTAAAGATATATTCTGAGAACTGATGCTCCCTGTGGAAACCTGCAAAATGAAGCTCTTCCCTGAACCCCCAGACCTTTCTCAGATGTTCCGCTCATCAGCCCAGCGAGAAATGTGGTTCTCCTCTCTGGGAAACTGAATTTTCCTCTGTGAACAAAGAGACCATGAGTGAACTCCAGGATATAAATATTCAGTGTCTGGAGTATTCACTAAAGATGTGCTTGGAGAATATTTAGTTGCAAAAGATCTGTACAAGCAGATAAATCAGCTTTGGGTTGGCTTCATCTCATAAGTTGAGAGTTCATTGCTGATCCAACTGATTCATCGCTGAACATTCAGAATTGGAGTCTGAGACTGCCTGATCCTCTCTGCTCATGAAGTCAGTATAGACCGTAAATATAAAATAAAGTGACTCATTTCCATCCCTTTAATGTAGTTCTGAGGGAGGAGGAGATTCCAGAAAGTGTAGTTCCAATTTAGGAAAGTATCATTACAAGATCATATAAACTCCTGGGTTGGTTTCAGCATTGAAAAAAAAATAAATCTGTATTTTTCTCTGTAAAGGGAGGATGCCTATGAAAAAAACAGGAAGAGAAAGTTAATGGTGAAGTATCAAGGCTGTGGTTGTTGAGGGAGAGAAAAAAAAAGGAAAGGAGAAAGGAAAGAGAGAAAGGAAAGGAAAGGAAAGGAAAGGAAAGGAAAGGAAAGGAAAGGAAAGGAAAGGAAAGGAAAGGAAAGGAAAGGAAAGGAAAGGAAAGGAAA